>MU182999.1:0-56451 GCA_016904865.1 Pissodes strobi | reverse complement strand
CACCGATCTCCATATATGGATAAGCACAAACCGTCTGCATGCGTCGAAAAATCGTACCACTCATGGGGAAAAAAACCGGGTTCTGCGTCGGACAGAACTGAAAATAGGATAATTTTACTCATGCGCACAAACACCGAGAAGCGACAGAACGAAATCAGCTCATAAAGCTTTTACAGTTCGGTAATCAAAAATATTATGAAATTTCTCTGAAACGTGCTTGTTGCTTGCGCTTGAAATAATTCTTTTTTTTGTGTTTGCCCAAATGGGTTTCGGCGTTTCGTTTCGTTCACTTATTGAAGTACATACGTGCGTCTGAGTGGTTTATATTATCGTTTTCGTTGAAAATAACGAATTTACTCCTGGACATCTAGTTTAGTTTATTATTATAATAGTTCGTTATTAGTGTATAGTTCGTATTTTCGTATTAGTGTATTTCGTTAGTGTATAAGTTGGTGTAGACGTTAGGAATAGGATTTAAAGACAAAAAACCTTAAAAGACAATGGCGTCAACTACCAAGGTCAAAGAAAATACTCAACGGTGTTTGATTTGGTGTTGCCAAAATAAGGGTAGAATACAAGGGATTTCTTATTTTAAGTAAGTATCATTTTCTTTTAAGGATAACTGCAGCATTACATACAAAATATGGGAATAATATCTTAAAAAGGGTTTATTTACTGTCACGATGCATAAACAGCAGTGAGTTTATTCAGTTTTATCATTTTGTATTAAAAGAGTCTTCTTATAGGTAGGATGGATTTTAATTTACTTTGTTGAGGAGCTTTGATGCTCTAAACAGTTTTTTTAGATCCTTAAATGGGTAATTGTTCCCCATACTTGTTTCTGCTATTTTAAAAGATTTTAAAAATTGTTTTACATACCACATATATGGGTTCAATAATCTAGAAATGATCCGTGGGGGGAGCTTTATTTTTTTTCCAATATTTACCCCATTCTTTCAAAAGTTTAGGACAGAAAAGTGTAGTGAGTGACGTAAAGTACAATCTTCTTTCTTTTCTATTTGTAAAGGTAAAGAAAAAATAAAAGAAGGGAGTAAAAATTGGAAAAAAGGTTAAAGCTTCCCCCACGGATTATTTCTATATTGAACCTATAGAACAGTCTGTAAAATATTTTAAAAAAAAATCTATTAAAATAGCAGAAACAGGTATACAGAACAATGAGGAAGTTTCATCAATTTTTCGATAGCCCATGAAAAATAAGTGGACACGTGTTTTTTGTTTTTTTCATAAGGCGAAAAATGAGGCAGATACGCCTTGAAATGTGCTTATGACGTCACAATACACATAATTTATTACGTCACACCATGCATAGTATATCCATATATACAAAACTAAAAACTGGCATAGCTCTGGTAATATTCATATTTAGTGGAAATAAAAAAATACTTATCGATTTTTTTTCACTGTTGTAATAAAAAATAATCAGTTTAATTTCTCAGGAATCTTCCTAATTACTCTTAAATGTTTTACAGTTTTCATGAGCATTTAGACATGTGTATAGTCTTAAGAATGTTGTATCTTGGTACATACTACCTACATATTTTGTATTATTGGCTTTTTCTAAATAGACTACTACTACTACCTAATGTAAGTTAATGTAAATAAAACGTTTATATCATGATGTTTTGTTTTAATAAACCTTCCTTTGCCCCAAAGTTATTTTAGCTAATCAATGCAACAAAAATTCATATTTTAAAAAACTATAAAAAGGTGTATTTCTTGCCTACATATTGTGGTATGTAATGTGTGAATGCAAAATACTTTAACATTACAAATCTCTTTTAAAAGTAGTACCTATTCAAGACTAACTTAAAGAGAAAATAAAATTTAAGGCAAACGCATATAAAAAGGGTTTTATTAGGAGGTGCTTCCACTTTTTAATATTTTTTAATCAAAGAGATGATTTTAAAAAATATATATATTTGAAAATTTACAAGTTTCAGTGCTGCGCCTGTGTTACACCAAAATGCCATACATAAAGAATGTAAAAATTAGGTAAGTACCAAAATATTTGGTAGTATTTTTTTGCATACCTATCAATGGTTTATTCCTTAAACATAATTATATACTTACTGTCATATTTTTACATTTTTTAATTGGTTTTTGTGTCGCCCAGGGACGAGGAAAGAAATAGTTTTTATTTTTTTTTGTCTCCAAAACAAAGCAAGATTCGGAACAAGAAGCAAAAGTTGTATATTTTATCGGTTAGTCTATTCTATTTCTTTCAAAAACCAATGGCTTGCAATTTTTGTGTTAAATATATCATCTATCAACTTGCTTTTAAATTTTTGGTAATATATACAACGGCAAAAATATTTTTCCAAATTCTTAAAATCCGGACCTGTCGCTTATTCGCGGCCATGCGGTGATGAAGCACGTGGAATCGATCGATAACCTGCTAATTGAAACTGCGCAGTCTCAGAATTACCTTCTTTTGTTTACATCTGAAGGCGCATGAATCAGTATGATTTGGATCGCTTTGTGCTTATCCATATATGGAGATCGGTGACGTCACACCGTAAAAGAGCCTACTTGGAGCAACTACTACAGATTTTGATGTAAATTATGTTAAAACCTGAAGATGGCGGGTCAAGCTAAATATATCTCTTTTGATTCGCAATTGATAATTATGTAATCTTCAAATTTTTTATCAGAATGCTGACAAAATTATGTCTAAATCTGGTAATTATGTGAACATCGACAACACCGCCGTAAACAGCTCAGGTCACAAAATATAAATCATCTGGAAGGGAACGCAACGTTGCCAATTCTCCTGGCAACGTTGCCCAAATGTATAGATTTACCCATGTCTTTGCGTTTCGGCAAATTGCCTTCAATAGCTCTGGTAGCCCAGTGTTCAGATTCGGTGTTTGCAATCTGCGCGGTGGCCCGGGTTCGATTCCCGTCGGTGGCAAGTCATGTTTTCTTTATTTTTTTAAGATATGTTTGCTTCTTTGTTTCAAATTCCTATATTAAGATTATTCTATTGTTTATATTGTTTTGTAGTTTTCTAGATTTATAATTATTATAATCATTTTAAGTAAATTTATCTGGAGAGTTTTCTGTTATTTTTACAACATTAAAAGCGGATTTTGTAAAATTGTTGAAATATCACGCTAGTGTCGCTAGGGTATGTTTAGGTGCCCGGTATTTTTTGAAATACATTATTAATTTGTCATTTCTCAGAAGATATCAAATGTATTTTTTGGACTCCTATATAGAGAGTGGATGCAAACACGTAACTAATTTTCGTCAAAACTTTTTCAACTTGGCAACATAGCGTGTAAAAGTAAAATTGGTGAAAATCTGGCAACTTTTCTCTAGCATTTGGTGAATTTTATTTTATTCACCTGGCAACCCTGGACGGTGTCTACGTAGTCGGTCGAATTAGTAGTGGAGAACGATTGAACCGTGAACGCTCTACAATCTTCAATACAACATGCAACGTTTCTTACAGGCATAAGTTCCACTTCAGTATCGTGTTATACGATCGATAACACGTTCATTGTTTTCTTTTTTTAATTTCTGATAAACCAAATAAAGTGTGTATTACAATCTAAGAAACCATGAGAGATAGAAAAACGGTTAAATGAGGAAGCTTTAAACGAATAAATTGGTAATCGCTTGCGTAACGGTTCTAATTATTTTGCCCCGTATTTAAAAAACTGAAGTTGATGATGGGCCTGAAAGAGAAACGTTGTTTACTAAACCAACTAGACAGGTGCTTTGAGAATGTGTGGACAGATTTTGAAAATTTCCATAAATAAAGAGATTACAGGCCATTTTAGAAAATGCACAATTTGACTTTTTTCAAAATAAGTCAACAGCTTATGGAACATTAATTTGAAAACATAATTACCTAAGACTTTTCCGATTAAACCGTTTTCCTATGTCTGTGACACATGAACCACCAGTTTGGGACACATTGTATAATCACTTTAATACTATTAATATATTAATTTCTATGTACCTTTAGGAGGTTCCTCAGTGACATTATCCAACGACCGTTTTGCACCACGAAAGATTGATGGTATACCGTCGTTATAAATCCGTTTCATTCCCGATGAAGAAAGAGACACCCACTTCTTCTCGAAGTGATCTTCGCATATCTTATAATATTTAATATTTTTTTGCAAAAGATCTTCTCTTCCGGCGGCTTTAGCCCAGATCTCAGACCTAGATATCGAAAAATTAATTATTTTCGATTTTAAATGTGATCTTTATGAATACTGAGTGATCTTACCTTGCACGATCTTTTGGAAAACCAAAAAGCGCTTTTTGTTCACCGCTTCTGTTCGAACAATAAAGGTAAACACATTTATGGCCAGGCATGCTTTAAAAGATAGGCGCACGTACTATAGTCGATCGGCCGCTTTATACCGACGCGCACAAACATCAGCAACTGACTTCCCTACTATGCGACAAGGAGCCGGCTCCTCCTTTCTCTAGAGGCGTAGTTTCGAACGGACCTCAAATAGGCCTGGCCGCTTGCTTACGCATCTGTCTCCAGTGTTGCCAATTGGCGCATAATTATGGGAATTCCAAGTTTGAAATAACTATAAATTCAAATTAAAATCAAGTGAAAATAATGTTTTATAAAAACATAATATATTCGTAAGTAAATTCATCATTCATCTAATTAACAGATCTCAAAACAATCAAATCAAAACTATTTTGCGATACATCAGTTAACAAAATTAAACCTGCTTTGGGCAACGGATCATTAGTCAAGCCCATACCCGACTTTCATGCCTAGTCTAGGCAAATCAGATGTTTATAAATTTTGAATTTTCATTGGACGTACCTTTATTAATGCACATTTTCTTTCGGGCAATTCCATCAGATTCTGGGCTGTTGTAGAAGAGCATAGAATTTTTCACCTCATCTTGGATTTCAGCAAACCTACATTTTTTCGGAACGGCACTTTTTTTCAAATAATGCTTTTTTTCGGTCCTGTAATCATGCTCGGAAAAATGGACTTCGCAAATATATTTGCTGTTTAGTTCTTCAGGTTTTAAGTCGGCCAGAGAAGGGTTTCCTTAAAGCAAACATTATATTTTAATAAGCATATATATTATGAGCAAATTACATTTTCGACTGTCTCTTACTTAATAATAAAGAAGAATAATAGTTATACCGAGAGCTTTTTCAAATACATGTTTAATAAGACACCCTGATACTCTTGGACACCCCGCGGCTTGAGCTGGCTACCGGGCGCGTCCTCTCGGGTGGCGGATGGGAGGACTAACCAGGGTTCCCTGGAGCCCTGGTTAGAGGCGGCTATAAGCAGGGTGAGGGGGTATAAATCCTCCCAAAATCCTTAGCAAAAACCGTCTCCGTGGACCAACTCGTCTGTTCTTCGTCCTCACACATTTTCTTTCGGCTGCTGGGTGAGGTCCTTTAATCTTTCTATCGGCCTCGCTTGGCCCACTCTTGCTCTCTTCCGACCCCGATGCTATTAGGAAACGAGGGCTAGGGGTTTTCACGTTTCATTGTCATTTACACACACGCACTCTTGCCCTATTACACAAAAACACTTGCACACACACACACATATACTTCAAATGGATTGGAAATTGCTTATGACGAACTTGCTACGAATTTGGATCGGGGCAGCCCCCCAACAGATAAAAATCAATCATGGAAGGTACTAATAATGAAAAATTGTTTACGGTGCAGGGGCTCGGATCCTCAGTACCGGTCGGTGGTGCGAGTGTAGGGCAGGCTCCCCCCGACCGTCAGCCAGCGACTGCTTCGAGTCCGCGGTGGTAGACCAGGCCGCGGATTCTGGTAATGCTACTGGAACCTCAACACCATGGCTAAATGTTAAGAACCCCTTCGAGCGCCGGCACTCGGTTACCAGATCGCCTCCTTTATCCAGAAGAGGATCAGTTAGTTCAATAGGTAGCCAAAAAAGCGAGCCCTTTAGAAGAAGGGACTCAATTGGAAGATCTCCGATAAGATCCAGAAAGAGCTCGGCGTCATCGATAAACTCGATTACAAAAGAGGACACAAGCACATCTACTGGAAATCAGGAGGAAAATCCATTCGCAAGAAGCGACTTAGTTGTAACGCCATCTTTGTCTAGAGCGGCATCGATTACTGACACTGACACTGACTCTGTGCCGGTGGTAGAACAACAGGTTAAGCACTTGGAAAGGGTCCAGAACGATGTATTCATGAACGAAGAGGCGATCGTGCAACCGTACAAGAGGGCGAGGGAGGAAACTCCTCCTCACCTTCACCCTAAGAAGTCTGGATGCGGAGACTCAGGAACTGTAAATCTGGAAGACCTAAAAGCAATAGTTGATAAACTGGAGCAATGCAGCAAGGAGCTTGGTATATCAATAAAGACCACCCCAAATACTAAGGCAGACATAAAAAAGGTATAAGAGAAATTGGACAGATAATAGAAACCCTAAGTTACAGATGTAATGAATGGAAAAATCATGGGACGAAGAGAGCAGCACATAAAGTCAGCACCTCGGACGCAGGAGTACAGGTGGACATGGAGTCACCTCCTCAAGAAGAAGTTGCCAGAAGAACAAAAGAAATCGGCACGCAGGTCAATATGGACGAAAAAGAATTAGAAAACACTATTGCCAATGGGGGATCCTTCGAGGATGTAGCAATGATACTTGATAGGGAATGATCAGGAAAGTTATACGAGACGGTAACTATGACACCTGGTAACCTAGTAAATATGAAGGAGGGATGGGATATATTTAGTGGTAGTTCCAACAATCTAGGACGATACCCGGAGATATCTGATACATTGAAGGAAAAAATGGAAGAGGGCCGAGTAGAATTCCTATGTAGTAAAACGAAAACGTCAACAAGTAGAGGGGGAGATGGCGAGAAATCAAAATATGTTTACTTAATTCCATACACGGTCAATGATGAGGGAGTAAATGATATGCAGGCTTTATACATGGCCGTAAACGCTTGGAGAATGCTCATAGACTCACATGGACGGAAACAAGTGGCAGTTGCGGCACCGAGTGGGCTCGATAAGGAGTACATGAGAAAGATACTTGAGTTTGTCTTTAGGGGTAGCGGAATAAAAGTAATTTATTTAGCAGGTGATAAAGCTTCATACAGAGAAGGGAAAAAACAAGCTGGACAACCGGTGAGACAAAAAAATTGACGCCCAGAAGAGACGATCTTGATTAAATCAGGCGAAAGATCATTCGCAGAGGTACTCAGCTCCGTGAAGCGAGGAGTAAATATAGAGAAAATAGGGGTAAAAGTCAAAAACATCAAGAAATCCACAACAGGTGATATGATGCTTACAATAGAAGGGACCGGAAAGGCTGAAGCTCTAAAAAAAGATATTCAGAAAAACATTAAAGAGATCGACGTACGCACACGAAATGCAGAAACCACTGTCTTCATACGCGGAATGGACGGAGTGGCAAGCGAAGACGAAGTAATCTCAGCAATTAAAGATGTAACTTCTATAAAACCTGGAAAATATGAAAATAAGACGGCAACTGTGGTATTACCCCGAGATCCAGCCTCACGACTATTAAAGGCGGGAAGTATCAAGATAGGTTGGCTAAACTGTCAGATAAGAGAGAGGGTCAGAGTACCGAGATGCTATAAATGTTTAGAGTACGGCCATAGGGCAAATGACTGTACAGAAGAAAATAGGGAAGGAAACTGCCTAAATTGTGGAGAGAAGGGGTACTTAGCTAAAGAGTGCAAAAATACTACCTTATGTGTGAAGTGCAAGGTTAAAGGCTACGGTGTCCCTTCTTCAGAAAACTAGTTCAGGAGGCAAGAAATAAACGACTGTCTTAGTATGCAAGTACAAAAGAACATTAAAGTACTACAGATAAACGCTATGAGATCTAAGAACAGCCATGATGCCGCATACATAACAGCGAAAAGTATGGGGGTAGACTTAATCATAGCATCAGAACCAAACAGGAAACTAGTCTGTGATCGAAATTGGATAGCCGATAAAAGATGCGATGGGGCGGTTTTCTTCATGAATCGGGAAATATAAGTGTCTAAAGTGAGGATTGAAGAAGGGTATGTGTGTATCCACCATAGAGATGTTGACCTGTATTGCTGCTACAACTCTCCAAATATTACATTGGAACAGTTCAAGAACGAAATAGACAAGATGATGAACGGCGTGAAGGAGACAGCACAATAGTGTATAATACTGGGGGATCTGAATGTAAAGTTTCCCCAGTGGGGATTACCTGTCACTGATCAAAGAGGGCAACACTGGACTGAATGGCTAGCTTCGCTAGATATGGTTGTGCACAACACGGGTAAAACGCCGACGTTCGTTAGAGGAGACAGCCATTCATATATAGATGTTACTTGCTCCACTCAAAAGATAGGCAAACGAATTACAGGATGGAAAGTATTGGAGGACGAGAGCCTCAATGACCATGGGTTTATATACTTTGAAATAAAAGAGAGCAAAACAAAGAAAGGGACTAAAGAAAGAACAAAGGTCAGAAGTGACTGGGAAACCTTCAAAGCGGTGCTAGAATGGAGAGTGGAAAATACATCTATGAAAAATGACTCCGCACAGGCTTGCGTGCAGGCATTAAAAGAAGAAATATCACACGGAATGGAGGCAGAGTAGAAGCTTACACAGATTATCGCCAAGCCAGAAAAAGCTAAGAGAACTTATCGAACGGTCAAAAAGGAACCAATGGCAGGAACTCTGCAAGAACCTCGATGAAGACATCTGGGGCCTTGGGTATAAAATAGCCACAGGGAAATTGTTTAATCGAATGCGTTTCGAGCTGACAACGGAAAGAAAATTGCAAATCGCAAAAGATCTGTTTCCAAAAGGGGAAGACGTCGATGATACAGAGCCGAATATTGAGCACCCAAACCCTTTTACAAAACAAGAGCTACAAGAAGCAGCATCATGCATGAAGTCTGGGAAAGCACCGGGTGTGGATGAGATTCCACCAGAGGTAATCAAAGTATACGCAATACGTAAGTAAATTCGGATGGGTCTACATCGCGATGTTCATTGTGCAAAAAGACAAAATCATGGATTCAAAGACTGCAAAGGATGCTTCAAGTGCAGGTCAAAGAAGCATTTAATGAAAGATTGCAAGTCAAATAAAGACAGTTTTCATCAAAACAAAAGAGAAGCCTTTATCGATGACATTAAAATAAGTTCGGACGACGATTGTTGGCTTATAGACTCTGGTGCTTCACATCATATGTCCAAGAAACTTGAATGGTTTTCGGTGTATGAAGAATTCGAGAAACCTGTGATTGTTTGCGTTGGAAATGGTGACAAGATAGCAGCCCTAAGTCATGACAACATAGACATTGAGACTTATGTAGACGGACAATGGTTGCCTGCAACGATATATGATGTTTTATACACACCCTGTATATCGAAAAATTTATTCTCAGTAAGAGTTACGGCGCAAAAAGGTATCGATTTCATGCGCGTTGTGAGTTTAGACGAAACGATAAAGTTATAGCTCTCGGGACTGAAATGGGCAATTTATATCGGATAATTTTGCGTGAGGTCTTGCCGACAAATAAGTGATAAACTTCAACTTTGGCATGAGCGCTTATGTCATCAAAATAAGCGGCATGTGCAGTCTTTTCTCAAGGAAATAAACATTGACTTGACCGTGGACAATGAATTTTGTGTCGCGTGTGTTTATGGTAAACACAATGCAAGTAAATTCTCCTGGACAGAATAGTATATTATGCAACAAGTGCTGAAAATAAGACTTTTCACACGAATGAAACAGTTTGGTCATAAAGTCTCATGAGTGTGAAAAGTCTTTTCAGCACGTGTAGCAAACTATACTTCTTCTACGACTGCCATAGACAGGGTGCCCCACTGGGAGTGTAGTAGAAAATTACATGTTATATATGGGAAACTTTTCTACTATTGATTTATCAGAAAATTTTACTCCTAATGAAAGAAGCTACGTGAGTAAGAGATTCTCGCTAAACCTTAACTAGGGGCACAGTCCTAAATTGAGACCACCAACGGGGTGTCTCTATTTTCCAAATATTTTGAAAAAGAGGCTCCGGGGGCGAAGCCCTAAAATGAGGCCTCAGGGGGCGAAACCCTAGAATGTACGGGAGTCCCATTTTTTACAGATTTAGGAATGGAGTCCCCGGGGGCGAAGCCCTAAGATTGGGCCCCAAATCTTAAAAGGGGCCCCTGGTATTAGAGTCCCATTTTCTGCAGTTATGCAAAAAGGGGCTCCTGGGGGGTGAAGCCCTAAAATTGGGCCCCCTTTTCTAGAGATCTGGGAATGGGACCACTGAGGGCAAAGCTCTAAAACGGAGACGAAGTCCTTTAATCTAAATACCCGAATAAGCGTGTGAAAAGTATACTTTGCACACGCCGTGTGCAAGGTATACTTTTCACACGATGTGTGAAATGTCCAGTTTTAAGGAGCAGTTGTTAGTGCGTTTTTGTCTATTTTCAGGGCAGTCGTAGAAAACGGTATTTCGTTGTATTTAAAGACGATTTTAGTGCTTATCGACAAGTATATTTTTTACGTGAAAAATCAGCAGTTAAGGATAAGCTGAAAATTTTTTGCAACGAGATTTGGGACAGATGTAATGGAACTGCATACCGATGGTGGAAAGGAATATGTAAATCAAGATGTTACATCCTTCTTAAATGAACGGGGACTGTCTTAGCCCCGTATACACCTGAACAAAATGGGAGTGCTGAGCGAGAAAACCGTATTTTAATGGAGACAGCACGTTCTATGATATACGGAAAATCACATATTCCACAGTTCTTATGGGCGGAAGCTCTAAGTACCGCTGCATTTGTACTAAATAGAACCGGACCAACCAAATTCAAAGGAAAAAGCCCGTATGAGCTTTAGTTTGGCAAGAAACCTAGGTTTGACCATCTTAAAATGTTTGGTACCGAATGTTTCATACATGTTCCTAAAGAAAAACGTCGGAAACTTGATAAAAAGGCAATTAAAGGAATATTTGTTGGATATCACGAAAAAGTTGATGGATATCGTGTATGGATTCCAGAAAAACATGATGTAATCATAAGTCATGATGTAATATTCAAGGCAGAAAAGCTGACACCTACATCAACTGAAATAGAGAACCACGACGAAGACAAAGAAGCTGATGATGTTCCAGAAGATGTGCAACAAGTGTCCATAGAACAACCAAGTACATCACGCGTGCTCCGAGATAGAAGACAGCTGAAGCAAACAGATCTCTTTGGTGTGCCTGTAACATGGATGGCTGAAAGTGAACCTGTTAGTTTCCATGAAGCATTGCAATCTGAGGATTCTGAAATGTGGTTTAACGCTATGAAGGACCAAATCGACTCCTTGCATAAAAATGAAACGTGGCTACTAGTTGATAAACCTGAAGATCAAAAGTTAATTGAAAATCGTTGGGTCTATCGCTTAAAACAAGCAGGAGATGGGACAATCGAAAGGTGCAAGGCTCGTTTAGTTGTCAAGGAATACACACAGGAAAAGGGTATCGACTACCAGGAAACATTCAGTCCAGTAGTGCGGTTCGAGACAATACGTTCAGTGTTAAGTGTAGCAGCTTGTCAAAAACTAAAACTACATCAGTTTGACATTAAAACAGCTTTCCTCTATGGTTCTCTTGACGAAGACCTTTATATGAGACAGCTACAAGGATTGAACACCACGAGTGTGTAAGATCATCAAAAGCTTGTATGGTTTAAAGCAGGCGCCAAGGTGCTGGAACAAATCCTTTAAAGACTTTTTGCTTAATTGTGGATTGAGGGAGAGCGTTGCAGCCCGAGTTTGCTGATCAATACTAAACTAATCGTTTTACTGTTTGTGGATGATGGATTAGTAGTGTCATCAAATGAGAAAAAAGGCTTTTCCTCCGAAGTTTGAAGCTAAAGTTACTGATAATGTCACGGACTTTCTTGGCATTCAAATTTAAAGTAACGACAATGGTAACATTCTAATTAATCAAGCCATTTACATTGAAAAAGTGTTAAGAAGATTTGGAATGTCTGAAGTCAAGCCAGTGTCTACACCAATGGAAACGGGATGAAAAATGGAAAATTCACCAATTTTAGATCCGGCTGTTCCATACAGAGAAATAGTTGGCAACTTAATGTACTTACAAGTTGTAACGAGACCTGACATCGCATTTGCAGTGAATATTGCTTCGAGAGCCCTAGAAAAACCAACCGTGGTAAAAAGAATTATGCGCTATTTAAGAACCACTGACATTGGTTTATCTTATGGTACTAGTGAAATTTGGACATCTACAGTGACGCAGACTATGCCGGTGATACTGAGTCTAGAAAATCAACGTCAGGATTAGTCTCCATGTATGGTGGTGCAGCTATAACGTGGCAAAGTAAGAAACAGCAGTGTGTAGCCCAATCTACCACAAAAGCCGAATATATAAGTGCCGCGAGTGCGCAGCAAAATAAACTATTTGACTGAAAAGACTAATGTGCGAATTAAGTGTACAAAATTGGGTTGTATATTGACAATATGAGTAGCATTAAGTAAATTAAAAATCCTGAATTACATCAGCGCACTAAGCATGTAGATATAAAATATGATTTCATTCGTGATTTGTATCAAAAAGGTGAAATCAATATTTTATATGTAAGTTCAGAAAATCAAATTGCTGACATCATGACAAAGTCCGTTTCTAAACAGAACTTTGTTTATTTCAGAAATAAATTAGGTTTAGTTGATAATGTATCATGTAGTTTGGGTTTTTTTTGCATTGTTTTAATCGTCATTTTTTATATACAGGATGGTCAAACAAAGTTACACTTTTTTAAATGAAACACCCTATATTTTATTACATTTTTGGATTCTACTTAAAATTCTAAGCATATTTGTTGTATGATGTTATACCTCTAGAGTTAGTAGTTTCACAGCTATAAACACTTGAAAATCAGTACTTTGGCTACTTTTCACCTTGGTAGCAGGAAGGCCATTAAAGATGGAGTAAAATGAATTCCACATTCCTATCTTAACTTTCCAAGAGCTATCTGATGGTGCTAACTGATGGTACCTACAGAGGTACTAGATTTGGTACGCATGGTACCACTTGCCAATTAGTACCGTCAAACAGCCCTTAAGTTAAGATAGGAATGTGAAATAAATTTTACTCCATCTCTAATCAATCAATCAATCAAACAAAGTTTTATTCAAAATTAACAGTGTTAGATACTTATAAACTAATCATATCATTTCTATTCTAGTGCGTGTTCTCGTCACGCGAGTTCGGTTGCGCTTTCACTACGCGACTCAGCACTCACGGACTAAACACCTGCGAACTAGGGGCTGGTGTCGGCCCATATAATGGTTAGTTTGCCAGTAGTCAAGTCAGCTTTGTAATTATATGGGATCAAATCCCTTCAATTAGATTTAGGTTTAGGTTTGCCCGTTTGGGCTGTAGTGCATAGAGAGAATGAGTTTTATGGGTTGGTCAAACTAGTTGTCGCAGGAAAAGTTCCAAAAAACCTGCTTATCATTAATACACGGTACAAACGGCACAGACATGTAACACAGATATATACAATATATACAACTATGTACAATTTAGTGACATAATATGTCAAATGCAGGAATATATACATATGTACATATAGGTAAGAACATGATTGTGTCCCCATACATGATAGGTACAACATATAACTGTTCGCTCGGAACACGCAGACTTTGCCTGGGGAGGGGATAGCACGCGCGGCTCGATGGCTGCGGTAGAGTGATGAAGTCGTCTCGTGTTAATGCTGGAAATTTGTCGTTCAAGGCGGTCGATGTTCTTGATAGAATAAGTCCGTATGTTTGTATAGCGGTCCATGTTTGAGTTTGTGGTGTGGGTCATGTCTTATGTTGGCGATACCTGCGGTCACTTCTGATCTCCTGATGTTGTATATGTAAAATTTACACGCAGCGTCATGGATGTATTGGTCAATATACTCAATATTGGCCATATTATGGAGCTCTGTGACCCGAACTCTATCATATAGAGTTAAGGAAAAAGCAGCCCGCAGGTATCTATTCTGTAACGTCTGTATGTGTTTCATGTGGCTTTTTGCTACTGAGCACCAAACCGGTGCTCCGTATAGTAGAGTCGGTCTTATAATTGATCTGTAAATTGTCAGTTTGTTAGTCGGGCTTAAGTATGATCTCGTTCTTATGAGCGGGTTCAAACTTTTCTGAGTGATTATGTTTTTAGTCTTGATTGCCGCGACGTGCTTGGAAAACAGGAGCTTTCGGTCGAAAACTATCCCTAGGTATTTGACAGGATCTATCGGCCTAATTGCCGCGTTACCTACAGTGATAGGCGCCAGATCTACGTGGCGCTTATGTGTCAAGATACCTAGTTCGGTTTTCGACGCATTTAGGGTTATTTTCCAATCCCTGTAATAAGGGGTTAGAAGGGTGAGATGATGTTCGAGGTTGCGTTTCGCTAACTGCACGTCTGATGACTGTGAGTATATCACCGTGTCATCAGCGTACAGGGCGAAGGAACTTGAAGGGTGAGACGGGAAGTCAGCTATATAATGACTGAATAATTGCGGTGATAAAACTGTTCCTTGGGGAACTCCTGACATGATGCGTCTTGGTCCCGAGATATCGCCGTGAATACGAACCGAGAAAGAGCGATTCGCAAGGTATGACGCAATGAGGGATGCTAGATGTAGTGGCATACTACGTAAAGCAAAGAGCTTGTATATCAGCCCATTGTGCCATACCTTGTCGAATGCTTTCTCAATATCAAGGAGTAACAATGCCGTCGCCTTGGCTTCGCTGAAACCGTTCAGAGCTTCTTGTGCGATTTTCGCTGCGAGCATAGTAGTGCTATGTCCGCAGCGAAAACCGAACTGCTCCGGGGGTAGAATCCGCAGACTCTCAACGATATTAGTAATCCTTGACATGATGAGTTTCTCGGTTAATTTGCCGAGCGTATCCAGCAAGGATATTGGGCGATACGAGGATGTTAGCCTCGCATCCTTGCCCGGCTTGAGAAACAGAATTATCACCGCTTTCTTCCAGGGAAGCGGAAAGTGTTGCAGGCGTAAAATTGCATTTATGATGTGCATGAGATGGATGACGGTTTTATTCGGCATATTCTTTAGAAGAATATACGGAAATCCGTCGGGGCCGGGGGCTTTGTTTCCGGGTAGGCGAGCGAGAAATCTCCTGATTTCCGTAGGGGTAACCAGTAGCCTGTCAAGCACTTCAGGGGCGATCGGGTACTTGGTGGATGTGAAGCGTTCCACTACTGAGTCCACATAATTGTGGAATGGAGTGGAGTTCGGCGTCTCACTGAAGACTCCCTCCAGGGAGCTCGCGAAGGCCTCCGCTTTCCCAGCATTGTCCGTAAATACATCCCCACGATGTAGTATTTCGGGAAATTCTGCGGAGCCTCCGCGAACTCGCCTGGTGAGTTTCCACAGTGATCCGTCGTGTCGGCTTATGGTGTTGACATACGCTATCCACTTCTCGTTCCTGTATGCGGAAATCTTAACCTTGATCGTTCCCGTCGGTGCTGTGACACGTAGTCGGTCATTCTCTACTCTTGAGCGCTGCCACCTACGCCGAATACGGTTACGGAAGGTGATTAGGTTTAGGATGGGTTCAGGGAGAGTGTCAGTAAACGGACGCTTGCTGACAATCGGACAAATTGCGTCTCTGACGCGCTGGAAATTGGTGACTAGAGCTTGCACCTCGCTCTCGAGTTCTGGGATAGAGTCTATTTGTCTTGGAACAACCGTAGCTTGATTAAGCCTCACTCGGAACTCCTTCCAATCAAGATTTCTAAATGAACGGATAGATTTCTGTTCATGTTGTAATCTGGTATTCAGACTAATCTTGATTGGGAGGTGGTCCGAGTTGAGCTCGTTCAACTCAAGGAGAGTTGAAGCACCGGTTATTCCTCGAGTAATAGCAATATCCAGGAACGAAGGATTGGAAAAAGCATCGTGATAGTGGGTAGGATTAGGAGTTTGACTAAGTCAATGTTTTGTTCTACTAACCTGTATAGCATGCGCCCGCTCCTGTTGGAAGTACCACGCCAGTTTGCATGTGTTGCGTTGACATCCCCCAACAGGAGCGTCCTCCTGCCAGCAGGCAGCAGAGCGAGAACATCTTCCTCCTGGAGGCGGAGACCCGGAGGTGAATATGCGCCGGCTATCCGCAGGCCACCGTCGAGCTCGAGAGCTACATGCTCTATGACGGTCCTCAGGCCGAGGATGTGCCTAAAACGGATTGACCTGCGGACAAGACAGGCCACGCCTCCTCCGCGTCTATCGGGCCTATCAAATCGCAGGACTTGTCTATCGTACAATTTTAGCTTGAAATTGGCATCGATGTTAGTTTCAAGTAAAAATATTATATGAAAGTTGGGATTATCATAAATGAAATTTTTAAATTCTCCGAGTTTGGAGCGAATGCCATTACAGTTCCAACACAAAACGTTAATTGGCATTATTACAGTTATATATTATACCCGTCAAAGTCCTCTGAGAAGAACTTTATTGAGGCCTGAAGGACCTCAAATTTGTTACCCCGGCAGGACTCTAGCAAGGTAGCATAATCATTTAGAGCTCGAGTGAGCTCTGCAAAGTTAACAAGGCTATTCACCCTGTTAAGTGCGAATTGTAAGCTATTTAAATTAGCAATTAAATTGTTAGGGTCATTAGGCAGAGAATTAGCAATAGATTGAGAATTATTAGGGAGTAAATTTCGGCTGACTTGGCTTTGACTAACCTTATTATCTATAGCGATGTTTTGCACTTGTTCTCGTCTCGGTAAGGGCGGGAATTGCTTGTTGAATTGTCGCGCTGTCTCTCCTGATGCTTCGTTTTTGTCGCTGTTCTGCCAAGCCGGGTTGGTTGGGGATGGTGCAGGGATGAATTGTTGTTTCTTCGGGGCATTCTGGGGCTGTGTCTGTTGTACTTTGAATAAGTACACTGGGCATATTGTACATATTGACCGATGTTCGCCACCGCAGTTGGCGCATTTGATGATATTTGCGTTGCAGTCTGTTATCTGATGCGGTCCGGCACATTTTGAACATGCCCAGGCCCTTTGGCAATATGACATAGAATGCCCATGTCCTTGGCAGCGCTTGCACTGCATGGTAGTCTTGGATGCTCGGCGATTTTCCCAGAAAATACGAACGTGTGAGAGAAGTCGTACATCCTGATTTAATTTCCTGAGGGTGATAGCAGCATCCAAGACTACGAGATACAGGGGAACTCTTGTCTTCTTCATCTCATATGCTTGCTTTATGTTTAAACCGTGTTCGTCTGACAAGAGATTTCGGATGTCGTCTGTCTTGAAACCTCCGTCTAATCCACGTAACACGAAGGCGTGCGTCTTTTGGGACGCCTTCGCGTACGAATGGTATTCTACATTTTCTCTTTCGAATTGCCTTTTAAGATTTGCCCAGTCTTTCGTATGCACACAGTAGATTATGACGGAGTTCTTCGTGTATTTTAGGGAATATTCGACGACGTGCATGTCATGCAGTGTTTGTCTGATAACCCCATGATCTTGCGCGCCCCCTTTGATGACAATAGGGGGTGGCAAAGATGGCTTTTTCTTCTGGGTGTTCTTCGGGGCTGTTTTGGGGTTACTTTTTGTTTTCTTTTGGACCCTGCACGCTGTAGATACGCGCGAGGAAGCGACGCTACTCGCGTCATCCACCTCTGCTTCCGTATCTGAAAGCGGCGCGTATCTATTTTTGGTAGGGACTTGGGGTTGTTCTCCTCCCATGTCTAGATGAACTACCCGTATACCCTTTTTGAAAGGTATTGTCTTGTACGGTGTTTTGAATTGGTCTTCTTGCGGCTCGGGCAACAGGTGCGCAGATACAAAATTTGCGTTCAAGGTTGCTTCGCTGTTGTCCAGTGAATTTATTTGCAATTCTTTTTGCGTGTCGCTTTTTTGCTGGGTTTCTTTGGCTGGTATTTTCGGTGATACGTTCCCTAACTTTTGTTTTTTGGTAAACGTGGGTGATGTATCCGAGCCGCCTGTAGGTTTGGCATTGTCTTTAATTATGGTCTTTTTATTCCCGCAATCAACGCGAGGCTGAACTGTGGCAGGTCTCTTAAAGACCGCTTTGTGGACCATCACGAGGTGAGATTTGACGGTGTCAATTGCGGTCTTATGATCTAATTTTGATCCGCTACTAGCGCTAGTCAGTAGGGGGATCAGTCCAGTACACTTAGGGCATTTAGAGTGTTTTTTCAGTTTGTCCATGTACAAATGAAACCGTATATCGCTGAAGGATCGCCCTGAGTCTGAGTCAGCGGACATAATAGAAATGGCGTCGTCATCTGTCTCGCAAGACATCTGCTCCATGGTTGTTCCGGGTTCCGCCCCGGAAATACTAAAAACGTAGTTGGTACAAAGACCCCTAGTGCTACTCTGTATCAGGAGCACAGAATAGCAACTAGTTTAAATTAAGCAAAATGCTTTAAAATACCGGTAAAACGATGAAATAAAAGCGCGCAGATCTCTATTAGCCTGTGAAATCCTAACAGGTCTTGTTCCGTACGGCACCGAAACAAGAGTCTCCATCTCTAATGGTCTTGTTGCTACCAAGGTGAAAAGTAGTCAAAGTACCGATTTTCAACTGTTTATATCTGTGAAACTACTAACTCTAGAGTTATAACATCATACAACAAATATGCTTAGAATTTTAAGTAGAATCCAAAAATGTAATAAAATATATGGTGTTTCATTTGAAAAGTGTAACTTTCTTTGACCATCCTGTATATAAAAAAGTGACGATTAAAACAATACAAAAAAAATAAAGATCATTTTAGTACTTTTGTATTTAATTTTTTTTCCATCACCCGTAGTTTTCGAGATAAGGTAACGGGCCACCCTGTACAAAAAATACGCCGTGGTATTGATACAACAAATCAGTCAACCAACGAAAACAAATGATGAAGTAAAACCATTAGCCAAGAAACCTAATATACTAAAAGTGAATATATTTATATATAAATAAGAAAAATATTGAAAATCTTGCCAAAAAAGGTCAAAGAAAAATAAGAGAATTAATAATTAATGTAATTAAAGGTATAATATTACTTGGCTACAGAGTGGAGCAATTAGAGTAAGAAAATATTCAGTTGAACAATTTAATGTAAATTAAATCGCTAAGAGCACTGCTGAGGACACACCTAGAGATTCTAAAGGGAAAAAGACGTATAACTTGGCAACAAAAGAGAACAATAACAGATTAAGTAACAGGCTGGAAACAGTAATACGAATCAAAGATTCGTATTACTGTTTCCAGTATTCGATTTCTACAGGAAATAAAAAAAATTATAACTTTCAGATAATAGCTTCAAAAAGGTGACACAATCACTTCAATTACAATTGAATGTCAAAATAAAACTCAACAAGCAAAATTAAATCAAGATTTTGGAAATATAAAAATTTCTAAAAACTCGACTCAATGTTGAAACTTAATTAAAAAATATCACACAAATAGAAAACGGGAGGACATAATTCAAAATCCAATTTTTCTGGCTCAGTGAAGACGTGATGTTAATATATAAACAAAAATCGATCCTAGACGCGCGACCGAACATAGAGTTGCTTATCGCCTGGCCGGGCCACGGTAAAGTGAACCTTCGTCGCATCTCCACGGCCGTCCGTGCCCAGGGAGACATGGTTTTACAATATTAAATTTTTTGACGAAAGTGCTCATCAGACTGATAATTTCAAAATAACATTGTAATCTGTGATAGTCGCCCTACAACATTTATAGAAAGCATTTTTTGATCAGCCAAACGGTTTTAGAGTTATAACGAGTTAAAGGCCTTTTATATGCAAGCATGGCGCGTCATATTTTTAAAATTAAAAAAAATATATATTTATGATTAGAATTTTGACAAATGAAAATCGAAAAAACAGTTTTTTGGTGGTTTTTAAAAAGTCACCTCCTACCGAGTAAGGACGTATTCATTTTGCTTTATAAGGGTATATGAAATCATATAAAATGGGTCTTACATTTTAGCAACAAAGTAAATAATGTTTAGGGCTGGTCAATTCTACTCTCACATATACGTATTCTCGATAAATATCATAGCCAAAAACATTATATAATATAAGTAAATATCTACTTACCACAATTAATAATCCACTCCCTACAAACGTCCTCGTTTTTGTAAGGAAACCGAAATAATCGACGTTTAGAAACTCGTCTACTGGCCCGGCAGTCAACATATTGACAAATATGACCCGACATCTAAATTAAAACGTGCACGTAGCTTGAACCTTGAACACGAACTCACTGGCTGACGGGCGAATACCGAATGGACGCCGTCTTCCCAGAGCAGGCATCCATACAGTGTTGCCACAGGTGGGGGACTACTAATACTAATACTAATAAAAAGGCCGGCAATGACCTCGAATATATCGATAGGCGTCCGCATGCAAGATACGGGAGTTGTTCTGTAGGAACGGTACCGTTATCGCTTGAATATTTTTATACGGGGGAGTTGTAATTAGAACATTATATACTTGGCATGAATAAAATTTTGTATTGGTATTAAATTATATAGAATATTATTTTATTACGTTAGTGTAACAATATAGGATTATAAAATACTGATATTTAAGCGGTGAAAATTATTATTCTAAAGTTTTTAATATGATTTTATATTTAAAAAATGTTTGTGTTTACCAAGAAGTTTTACAAGCTTTTGTTAAATTTACATGTATGTTACCGGAAAAAGGTGAAATTTAGTACACTTATGTAAACCCAATGACAATCCAATATAGTATATTTAATTTCGTTCTAAATTCAGTATGTCCGATAGATGGAGAACGATAAGCTATAAGTCGTTATTCTGAATCCAATATGGCGGACGCCCTATAAGCCGCTGGTTTACCTTTTCCTTTATAACCCCCTTGACATGGTTATCGAATGAAAAGGTTTGACCAGTAGAATACGATAAAAAACATTTGTTTAAATGTACTAAAAAAAAAAGAAGATAAATTAAAATTTGTACCTATTGGGAATAACTTCTGTTGGCCCTATAAAGGGAATAGCCGTATTCAATAAACGTTTTCCAGAATAAGTGAAACATTTATCCCCAAAATGGACGCTGCATATTCTTAAGCGGCTATGAGCTTCCTTAGGTGTTAAGGTAGCGTACTTATGGTCACCAGTAAAGCCCAAGCTCTCTTTCCATCGTTGACATCTGCAAAATATATCGAAATATTGTTTTCGGTTTCGCTTTGCTTGCGAGTTAAGATCTTTTTATTTAATCGTTATGGCACATCATTGACTAAAGTGTCTAGAAGGACATAAGTCCGAAAGAAATCAAAAAAATATAGAAGAAAGTCTAATTTAATTTTATTGAAAGTCCCTAACGGGCAGGCTTTTAGTTCTGGTGCCTATCTATATTTCCAAATAGGTATTAACAATACTTTGATGAAATAGATTTGACACTAACATTCTCGCCATTAGACTACGCACTTATGGAAAAGCCGTAAATTTGAATGTTCTGTAGTGTTTTTTTTCATATACACATGAACTATCAACTTTCTTGGTTTTTTTAAAAATAAAATTTGTTCAGGTAATGGCAAGATCGTGTAATGTACTTTAACTTTTTTATTCTTGTCATATTTTTAATTGAAATTTATCCCTACGATACTAAGAACGAGAAAATACAATAGATAAAGATTTAGTGGAACATATCTATGAGTATTTGACTGGTAAAATAAAGCTTGATCGATTGTCACGCTTTTCTTATAGACCGAAAAAAATAGTTATTTATACTATAAGGGATGTAAGTGACATTTACGAATCGAGGACGATTTTGTGCCCGAGCGATAGCGAGGGCTGACAATATAGTTCAAGACTATTAACTGTACTTACATCCGGTGGAGTATATAAGATTTTTTCTCCTCCCTCCTTAATTCGGTACTTTTCGCATGAAATTATGAAGACAGCTCTGGCCGGTTTCTATAGCGTCATAAACATTCTTATTTTATCAATAACGTCAAGCTGACAGTTTTTTATTAAAAATTGTGAAAAATTGAAATTATTGATTTGTATAATAGCCAAGTGGATATAGAAGAATCAGCAAATATCGATTGGCTGTCGCTACTGCCAGAAAAATCGAGGAAAACGTATGAAGCAAAGTATCAATACTTCAAGAAATGGTGCCAAACAAAGACTGCTACTGTTTTTTTGAGAAACCGTGCTTTTGACGTACTTTTACGAAAAATCTCCTGTATTAAAGTCTCCATTAAGCTTATGGTGTGAATATTCCATGTTAAAGTCCACCCTTTTTCATAGAGGAAAACATAGATATGTATTTCCAAGTATCATAAATTTCGAGCATTTTTAAAAAGAAGAAATGACGAGTATAAACCTAAAAAATCCAATGTGTTTGACAGGGGAAATGTGAATAAGTTCCTGTTTGAAGCCCCCGATGATATTTATTTAATGATGAAGGTTGTAATGATAATGGGAATTGCTGGAGCGTGCCGTCCTAATGATCTCTGTGTAATGAAAATGGACAATGTTGAATCAAGGCATGAAGTTATAATTGTTACTATTTCTGATTCAAAAAATGCAATGGCAGGTAAATTTACAGTGACTAAAAGTGATGACGAGAAGGTTTGTTATTTCAAAATAGTTCAAAATTACATTGATATAAGATTCAAATTCAAAATACTTTTATTTGGCATTGTGTACAATAAACTTTACTTAAACTATTAGTATCAAAAAATAAATAAAAATAAGAGTACAACAATGACAAAAAGGATCATTCCGCGATTATGCAAACCGATTACACTAGCTCCATAAATGAAGGCCAGTGTGGAATAAACCTGAACTTAAAACTAACTTACATTAAGTAATAACTTATACTACTAATAAATGCTAAAGTAGAATGTGAAGTATACGATCCATAATGTAATTGGAGAGCGCAATACATGGAAAACAGAGACATTAGGAAATGAAACCGAAAATTCGACCAAGAAATTACTTAGTAAAAAAAGCGAAAACATAGTACAACAAGTACAGAACAACCGAACACATTATATATCAATTCATCATAATTAACAATTTCATTAAGGTCATTGGAAAAGTAGCATTCAAGCATTAGTTTGTGAATCCATTAAATAGGTTTTAATATATGCTCTAAAAACATTAGTTTTTGCAACTTTCATGTTGTTAGGTATATTATTCCATAACGATGTGGCGACAAAAAGAAAAGACTTTCGATAATTTGCTGTTCTATGAGGTGGTATTTGAAAAATATTATTATTTCTAGTCTTATGGCTATGTGTAAAGGGAATAAAAAGTTCTCTTAAGTATGGTGGTTGGCCACTTTTCATTAGCCTATGTATAAGTAAATACATGTGATATTTGCGCCTATTTCTCATACTAAGTATGTTGTTATTGTTTAAAAATGGTGTAATGTGGCTTCGAAAAGGAATATTATAGGAGAATCTCATACATGAGTTTTGTACTTTTTGTATTTTTCGACTGGTATTAGCGAAAAGTGAATCACCATATACCGAATCTGCATAGTCAAACAGGGACAAAATAAGAGAATTACATAGCAAATATTTTGTCTTTGGCATAATGAATTGCTTTAGTTTATACAGGTTATGAAGTCTTGCATATGCCGATCTAACCTTCACAGATATATGAGTCTCAAACAGAAGTGAACTATCAAATATAACACCCAAACTCTTTGCCTCTTCCTTGACATAAATCAAATTATTATCCAACGTGACCGAAAAGTTATCCAACAAGTGGTTTCTCGTTTGTGAGTTAGAGCTAAAAATAATAATTTGCGTCTTTGAGGAATTTAGTTGGAGGTTGTGATCCCTTGCATAAAGTGAAATGTTCCTTAAATCTAAATTAAGTTGGTCTTGACTAGTAATTAAGTTATCAGTTCTTATTGGCAAATATATTTGGGTGTCATGCGCATATTGCCGCAAAGTTGAGTGACCTACACTCTCTCTCTCATGTCGGCAACATACAATGAAAACAAGAACGGAGAGAGTACAGATCCCTGTGGAACATGTTGATATCCACAAGATCCCATGACTACATTGATTACAACTCTCACCTGGCACCGTCTCTGTTGAAAAAAACTATCAAAAAATCTTATTGTCAACCGGGAAAACCCATAAAAAGAAAGTTTAGCTAGTAAGAGTTCATGATCGACCGTATCAAACGCACTGCTGAAGTCTAAAAGCGCGAGTCCTGTAGATGATTTGCACTCCTCGTTATACCTTATGTTATTGAGAATATTTATGAGACATGTAGAGGGGCTGTAGTTCTTTCTAAATCCCGACTGAGAGTTTGGAATTAACTTTGAAGTTTCTGCATAGGTTGATATTACTTCGTAGAGGTGTTTTTCGATAATTTTGGACACAGTCGGTAGTATACTGATAGGTCTTAGATCTTTGTATTCGAGCGGATTGTTATTTTTAGGAATCGGTTTAATTATGGCATTTTTCCAAATTGACGGATAAACTCCCTCTAAAATGCACGAGTTAATTATATTGGTAAGAGAATCAATGCAGTAAGGCAGACAGAGCTCTAAATCTTTTATAGAGATTCCGTCAATCTCCGCAGCCTCTGTTCTTATTTTATTTACGATATCTAAAATCCCTTGTCTATACTCTATTTCGAAATGGTGCGGAGTAATAAAACCTACTTATAAATGCAAAACGCTAACAGAGTGGTCAAATAAATTTTTGTGATTTCTAAATATTTAGCCACAGCTGTTATAGCCTGCTGTATTATATTTTAACCATTCCACCCTGTTTTGTATGGCAGTCCCGCTGCAAACAATAGGCTTTATTAGCCAAGGGGCCATTTTCTACCTGCAGTAGCGTACGTTTGGGTATTTAATTTAAAATACCTGTTTTACCTAAGTACTTTTATTTATTCACTTATTTATGTATATTCAAAAACAGTTAGTATTACTGTAACATTTTATCACATATAATATTTATATAATAAGGTATAAGAATTGCGATTTTGTGTAAACAGTTATGTAGAGAACTATGGTATATCATTTTCGTCTTCAGAAAAATCCGTCGAATCTTCGTCATGTTCCAAGGATATAATTAAAGGCTCTACAATTAGGTCAATTAAATGGTCTAGTTTCCACATTTTTTTTTTCTTCTTTTATAACATGCTCAATACACTTACGCCATTTTTCAGAATCGACATTTTTTAAAGATTCCTCAAAGATAATTTTAACATCTTTCATTTTAAACGTCGTGTTTCTCCTTGCTACATAACTTTTTACTTGGGCCCAAACAAGTTCAATGGGATTTAATTCGCAATGATACGGAGGCAGACGAAGAATAGTAATATTTCGTTTCTGTGCAATTTTGTCAACTACATACTCGGTGAAACGAGCTTTATTTGAGGACACTATGGACAACAGTTCCTTTTTCACCATACTTTCATCAAATTGTATGTTATTATGTCTAAACCACTGAATAATATCCGCTTTTCTCCATGAATTAGTTGGTATTCTGTCAACTTTTCTGGAATGATAACTCGCATTGTCCATCACTATCACAGAATTAGGTGGAATGAGATCTAACATTTGTTCAAAATATTCTTCGAACACATCGCCATTCATGTCTTCATGGTAATCGCCAGAATGATTTGACTCAAACATTAACAAACCGCCCTCAACAAAACCATCAACACTTCCAAGGTGTGTAATAATCAGTCGCTTTCCTTTCCCAGATGGTGGTTTTAGTCCGGTGGACCAGCCTTCTAAGAATGCTTGACGAAAACTTGAAATATTTTTGTCTTGCCAAATCTTCCCAACCGTATATCCTTCATTAAGCCATGTTTCGTCCGGATAATAAATCTTTCTATTCTCACTTCGAAACTGCTTTATCTGTCTTAAGTAATGTCTCCTCCAGCAAATAATTTCATCTTTTTCGATTAGGAGCGATTTTCTGCTTTGTTTTTCCCAGCTGAAATTCATTTGTTTTAAAGTTGTCCATACAATTTCTTCCTGCTTATCGTTGGAGACATATTTTGGTCTTGCTTCAAGGCTCTTAAAATTTTGTCGATGGTTGGTATTTCCTTATTAAAATAAAAGGAATGTACTATTCTTCTAATTATAAGTTTGTAGTCTTCATCGATAGGCACCGTCTTTCTTCCTGAAGATGGTATAGGTGGTTTTACAGCTCCACTTTTTCGTTCACACCTTAATTTATATATCGACGTTTTTGAAACACCCGTCATTTGCGAACACATTTCCACCACAGTATCAACGCTATACAGAGGATTTTGATGTTTGAGGGCGTCATATACATTAAGAATAATATTCTTTTCGTTAACAGAAAATGGACATTTGCTCGCTCGTTTCACTGGAGAGAAAACTGAATTAGCCATTTTAATTGAAACTATGAAATGAAACAAACACACTGTGTCTTCTTCGGAAGAACAAATATAACTGAAAAATTACAATTACTTAAACTTTAGGGTATGCATACAAAAAATCGTCAAATTTGAATGTTTACAATAGTAATAAAAAAAACCTAAGTGTGATAAATATAATGCTGGGAAAGTCCGAGTATTAGGACAGGTAAACGTTTAAAATATGTACGTATATGTACGTAATTATGTACGCCTATGTATCAGCCATCAGAAAATGGTTTATTACTTCGCATCATTTCGAAATAGAGTATAGTTATTAAATTAAACGAGAAAGCTGTAGTTACATTATTGTGTATATGATTTTTATAAAACGAGATTTTTTCTTTAGATGTTGTTCTAGTGGAAATATTGCCCTTGTAAAAATGATTGCCAATTTCTGATGCATTTGATAAATGTAACGGGAGCTCCGTATTAGAGTTGCTCTTTGTCAAATTCAGTTTCCTTGCTTTATGCCAAAAATCCCGGTGTTTTTCAGTCATCTCTCTAAAATACGCAATTTTTTCTCTTATTATAACATGTTTTGTGAAGTTTCGGAGTTCGCGATAGTATTGGTGCTTAGGTTCCGTTCTATTCTTTTTATAATAATAAAGATCTCACGGGTCCGGTCGATTTTACGAACAGTGAAGTTTTAAAGTATTTTTTTTTAGAAAATACATTACTTAAGCAAAAAAAAATATTTAATTCCTATAAAAAACAGCATTTTTAGCAACTCTAAACATCGAAACTCGATGGTTTCTGCCCAATTTAAGAAATATTAATGCAACGTTGCCGCATTGTGATAAAATTACTAGTTAATTATTTTCATCTGAGAAATTTATATCACATCTGCAATGGAGTGGAGTGTAGATAGCGCAATCCTTTCTAAACACAGGTGGGTAGCGGCTTAAATGAGAAGAAACTAACCAAAACTAACCACAGCTAACCCAAATAGTGTTGTTAATATTTCCGAAATTTTTGAATGTTGCAGGAAGTTTCAAAAACTTTAGGAAACTTTCGGAAATATATGAAATTTTAGGTAATTTTATACAAAAAGTATTTGAACACTGTTCTTTGTTGATAAAATGAAGCAAAAAATTAAATATATACATTTGGAATTAGCTATTTTTTTC
Organism: Pissodes strobi; assembly: GCA_016904865.1. Classification (NCBI taxonomy): domain Eukaryota; kingdom Metazoa; phylum Arthropoda; class Insecta; order Coleoptera; family Curculionidae; genus Pissodes; species Pissodes strobi. The sequence goes on along the minus strand of MU182999.1, from coordinate 28,891 downwards.
TTTTATTATATACTACATACATGCTACATGAAATGATATTAAAAAATACATATAAAAATAAATTGGTACTTATATATTTGAAAGGTTATTAACCAAAAATATCTTGTTTTATTTGGTATTGATATGTACTATCGTTGTTTGAGTTACTCAAACAACGGTACTATGTACCTATGTATTTTAGACTTAAAATACTATTAAAAAACATAAATTCATTGTTTGGTAACTTAACGGTTTGTGACACTTATTCAGGTATTATATATAAAAATATTATATGAACTAAAAAGGAGACAAAATATCAAAACTATAAATATGAATAAGTATCTGAAAATTAGCTTAATCTGAAAAGCTTTCAGGTGCCAAGCTTTTTCGTTTTGTATATTTGTTGTTACAATAGATGCACTTAAACTCTTTTTGTTATTAGTTGTTAGAACAGTAAAATGTTTCCACACTGGTAACTTATGTTTCGGCATTTTGCTGCAATGGTTGGTAAACAAACTTAGCCTGACCTCACATCTCACTAATATAGACCGAAAATAAACAGCGCTAACACACAGAAATTCCGAAACGTAACGGAGAACGGGGATTTCCCGGTCGCAACTGATTTGTTCAATCGAAAGATGTTAACGGATTGACAAATCGTGAAATCCTCGCGTGAATATTTCATCGAAAGTTTCCTTGTTTTTTTTTTGAAACATTCGGATTTAGTCGAATTTTCGGTTTTCCAAGACCGAATATTTCGGAAATTTCTGAAATTTCCTGCAAAATTCGGATGAAAATATCGCTACCAACATCACTAAACCCAAACGGCCAAACACACCAAAGAAAACTCAAACTAACCGAAGCTAACCGAAATTGTTTCGCCTAGGCTTGCGTGAAGAAAGTGCGTGTGGTGGCTTAAACTAACCAAAGCTAATCTAAACTAACTAAAGCCCCAAACTAACCAAAGCAAACCCGAACTAACCATCAAAGCTAACCGAAATTGTTTCGCCTAGGCTTGCGTGAAAAAGGACTAGCGCGAAGCGCAAGCCTTTCTTCGCACAGGTGCGGAGTGGCTTAAACGAGACGACGCTAACCAATCTAACTCAAACTAACCGAAGCTAACCGCAATCGTTTCGCCTAGGCTTGCGTGAAGCGCAAGCCTAGGCAAACCGAAAGTAACTAAAGTTAACCCAATCGACTGTGAATGCGAATACAAATAATATGTGGTAAGTATGTATGGTATTATTTTTTTTATTTTTTCTTACAAAAAACGCAATTTATCTTCTCTCCCAGTATATTTGCAATCCCTAAGGACTTTGGAATGTGCCTACATAATTATTTTCCATATAATCCAAAAGTAGCAGAAAACCGTATAAGCAATAATTACCAAACATTACATTATGTTTAGAAGAATACTTGGTATTCATTCATATTTTAGATGCGTCCACTTTAATCAAATTATAGACGTGCAAAATAAATTGTAAAAGGCTTATCTATGTTTTCTTTATATTTTATATATTTTTTATTTCAGATTCGCTTTGAATCTAAAACCTTATTTCAAGAATTCCAATTAATAATAGTTCAAGCTTTGTTTTAAACAATTTACATCTTAAAAAGTTCCTACCACGTCAAAATGTCTTGCAGTCCTTTTTTTACTCTGCTAAAAGGTGGCAACCCCACTCGTCAACCTCATTTCGGCAGAAAAGGATATAAAGCAATTGGCAACGTCGCAAACTTCACCCGCAGGCGCTGTTAAGGGCCCTTTAGACGGTGCCTTTTTTCGTGCGTTACCGCATGCGGCATTTTGTGCAGCAGCGCATGCAATATAGCGCACAAAACCGTTGCCTTTTTATATCGTGCAACATATTATTTACACTTAAAATTTATATCAGTGCGTCTTACACATTTCAACATGGATGATTTGAAGTTTGGAGGTTTGTGTGCTGCGCTTATCATAATAGCGAGAAATAAACAACGTAATAAACGCAAGTGTTGAATACGAGAATTTCTGAAATCTTTATAGAGAAAATGCTGTTAGATGGCGGTTGGTTTTGTCAAAACTTTACTGCAACTGAAGATGAATGGCTTTAAATAACTAAAGAATTTGAAAACAAGTGGAACTTCCCACACTGCATAGGCGCTCTTAACGGGAAGCATGTGCAAATCCAATGTCCAGCGAATAGTGGGAGTTCCTTCTATAATTACAAGGGGACGTTTAGTATCGTCTTAATGGCAATCATTGATGCAAACTATAAATTCATATATGCACATGTAGGATCTCAGGGACGAATGTCAGATGGGGGCGTTTTCCACAGTACCTCTTTCTGTAGAAGCTTGATTAATAACGCATTAAATATACCAAAACCGATACCTCTTAAGACCATGCAGTTAGAAGTACCATATGTAATCGTGGCAGATGACGCATTTACTTTGACAGCCAATATTATGAAACCATTTCCGGTTAATGTACCAGCAGGATCTCTAAGGAGAATATACAATTATAGGCTGTCTAGAGCCTGACGCATTGTGGAAAATGGGTTCGGACTTTTATCAGCAGTTTTCGAATTTTTAGAAATCCAATAGCAGTGAAGCCAGATACCGCGGAGGCACTAGTTTTAACTTGCATTTACCTACATAATTTTTTAAAAAGAAATACCGTTTCCAAAAAAAAATATTCGTCACCGGGAACATTCGTTATCGAAAATGTGGATACAGGAAAAATAACACCAGGTACTTGGAGAAGAGATGCCGCTGGTGATACGGGCATAATCAGTTTCATAAAAATCCGCGTAAAGCCGGAAATGATGCAAAGCTAATCAGAGAAGAATTTATGAATTATTTTGTATCAAAAGAAGGCAGTGTTTCGTGGCAAGAAATATTTGCCGACAAGTATTTAATATTCGTATATATACCCTAATAAAATTTTCACCATGCTCTAAACCCAAATTACAAAAATCTAACTAACTAAAGTAACTATGTAAGATTAGTATAATTTAAAATTGATGGTATATGACAGTGCCATGTTTCAACGATAAATAATGTAAATACAGGAGCAAATACATTTCGAGTTGTATAGACAACTTATTTCTATTTCACTACTTCCCTCATTCTCAATAGTGTTCTCTTGGATGTCATATTCTGCAACCTCAGCCACAGTGGCCTCAGTTTCTAGCGTGTCACTATCCAAAATAAATAATATGGAAGTATAGCAAACTGCTTTTGTATGCTTCGGAGGTTGCGCTTCCACTTTTTTTCTTAGTAATTTTTGTATGTTGTTTATGGAAGTATGACCTCAAGCTCTTAATTTTGCTCAAGACTTGCTTTGATGTTATACTGTATTTTGTACATAATTCCTGAACAGCATCATTGCGTATAATCCCATTTTTGTAATTGAGGTCTTCACATCGCCACAAGCATGTGAAATTTCTATAGGAGTCGATAAACTCGATAGTTCTATCATTGTTCCATTCCATTTTGACGTAAAAAAAATGCGAGAGGCAAAAGATAACGCAAACAAATTCCCAAAAGTCTCGGGAAACGCTGCGTATCTTTGCCTTTTGACGCAAATGATCGGTGCGCTTTAAAGAGCGCAAGCAGAGACGCATGCGTCATAGTTGCGCTACGACGCATGCATCAAGATGCATGAAAAAAGGCATCGTCTAAAGCGCCCTTTAATCTAACGTGGTATGTGTCAAAACGTTAACGTCGTGAGTGTCAAAACCAATCAACAATATGGCTCTTTGAATGTCGGAAATACATGAAATTTTCTTATTTTCATTTTCTTAGCTTAAACATGTGCTTCAATAAATATTGCTGCTTTAGTTAGGTTAATCCACACCTATAGAAGGTAAAAAAGTGTTAAAATATTGTGTTTTCATTGAATCTTTATAGAAAAAGTGAAGAAATGTCCCTAATATCGACCGAAACCAGGAAGAACACGATTTCTTCAATTCCAAGTAAAATTGCTAAATTTCTGAACTTTGAGAATTTTAAGCAGGATACTGGACACTCCCTTAGAAGAACGTCGCCGTCGGCCACTTTATTAGCAAATACTAGAGTTGATGTCTTAGCTCTCAAGCGACATGGGAGATAGATATCTGCAACTATTGCGGAAAGTTAGGTAGCCGAGAGCGTCAACAATAAAAAGGAAGTTGCAAATAAAATTTTGTACAATATAACGAAGCCAGAAGTCTCCTGCAGTACTTCAAGAGTAACAAAAAACTTGGTTAGAGATGGAGAATTTATGGAGTCAGAACATTCCATACAAATTGAGAAAACATTTATTCAAATTTTGTAAATAATGTTCATAATTGTAATAATTGTACTATTAATATTCATTGCACTTAATATTACTCCATTTTTATAAATCATTGTTAGCTTGACGTTGTTGATGAAACAAAAAATTAAAGGTATCTCTTATGTTTGTAGTTTAAACTTAATGAATACAGGGTGGCATAAATTATTACCACCCAAGGGTGGTAAGTTAGCTTACAACCCGTCGTCAAGAACAATCGATACCTTTTTGGTAATTCTCACTTATGTCTTTCAAAACAGTGTCAAAATGGGTTGTTTACAATACAGGGAGGGAAAATAGTTATTTATGCAACAAGTGTGTAAAGTTACCCTTTTTTTATGAATGGGAATATTGTCGCATGAGCCGTAGGCGAATGCGACAATCCCATGAATAAAAAAAGAGTACTTTACACATGAGTAGCATACGAATTTTTTTCTACTACCGAAAAATATATGAAAAAACAAAAATATTATTAAATTACTTTACGCACTAGTGCGTAAAATATATTATTTTACCCACTGCCCTAAATGTCAAAAATATGTCAGATTTACTTTACGCACTAGTGCGTAAAATAACTTATTTTACGCATTGCACATTGAAAAGGTCAATTTTACGTACCTTAAAGAGTGCGTAAAGTGAGTACTTTACGCACAGTAGTAGAAAAAAAACATTTTAGCACATTATTATGATATATAATTAGGTACGTACCTTACTGGATCTTTAGGGCACCGGAAAAACGAAGCACCATCGCGCGAACTAACACAACAATTATCAACAGAGCAATACGAAACGTGATTCTTCATCGTAGAAAGTTAATACCGTTGAAAAAGTGGGAAATATTAATTTTAACGTGCAGCGTACGAAAACTCTGCCTTGAGACCGATCTCAAACAACGTGTGGCACAATCTGGCTCAGCCGGGTCCCGGAATCCACTCGATTGAAGATGACGAAGGGGACGGCGCCGGCGGCAGCGTCGCGTCGACAGGGGGGAGATTTGCTGCAGCGAGCGCAAGTGGTGAGGCGGTGGTACAATACTTTTATTAGATCTGGTGTTCCTATGTTATATTTATATTTTTATAATGTAGCATACAACACGAAATTACGATCCCTTTAAACCGATCCGATAGAATCGGATTTCAATCAAAATGTATCCCGGTTTAATGCAAGAATTCGGTTCCGATGCAATAATAAAACGGAAGAATATTTATCTAAAAGGAAGATCTGTTGACTTAACCTAACCTATAACCTTTTAAGTCAACGATAGATTCCTATTATTTTTCTTGTGTTTGTGGTTGATTTTGCTTTTATATTTAGTTAAAATTATAACATAAGTGTTAGCCACGCAAACAGCTGTTTCCTGTCACTTTCAATTCCAGCTATCGCTAACTAATCATTTTTAGATCACATTCAGCCAATAAAATCCTGAAAATTATTTGCGAAAGGTCTGATCGGATCAAGATTTCAATTATTAGACCGTGTATAGCCAATACCAGGAGGTAATGGTATATCGCGACTGCATCTAATAGGTTGCATTGTATACCTAAATTATAAATTAGTTTTTTGACTTACCCGTTTGTTCGTCAGCCTTAAATTCGACGCAATGAGTTTGGACAGGAGGATCGTAATTTGTCGAGCTCTGATCCATAGTGATGTTGCTGCCACCAGTGCCATCGCCTAGAATTTAAAATGCATGATGATAATACATTTTATTAATTTAAATACGTAATTATGAATCAATATTGTATAAATAGGGAGAAGTGCCAAATATGGAATACCATTTTGTTTTTGCTTCGTAATTTTTTTGTTTTTTAAAGGAAGCTTTTGGTTTTTTTCAGAAATATATTTTAGTATTTTATTTATAAGGATTTAATGTAAGAAACGAGAAATTTTGTATAATGGTGTGCTTAAAGAATAATCTCTGAAAAGGGGGAATTTTGTTCCTAATGTAGAATATGTACCTAATATAGTATATGCTATGATCCTAAAATGGAATAGTGTAATGCGGATATAGGTAGGCAAATAATGCGATTAAAAATGAAACAGTATACATTTTAAGAAATGTTTTATCCCATTTATGGTTAATTTCTTTTGAACCTTGAACAAAACTAAAGGTATAAAAAACAAAACAAAGATTCCGTATTTTTTAAAATATCGTAAAGTCTAAGATTAGTTACACTAACTAATTTTCTTTGCAAAACTCACAAATGAATATATTAGCTTCACATCCCGCACATTCGATATGGCGCCACTCATTGCAGATAACGCATTCTATCCACTTCTCTCCTTTTCTATCATCCAAAAACTTTCCATTGCAATAGAAACAAGTAGCATCTTCTTCCTGTGGTGTGTCTGCTCCAATGCTGTCCATATCATCATCCTCAGAAGAATTGTCCTTGAAGCTTACGGATTCTGATTCTGAAGAGGATTCTTGAATTATCGCCTTCTTCTTTGGAGCACTTGAACAACGTGGATGGAGACCACTAGAGGATGGTCGATTGAGGTCATAATCTGACACTAACGGTTTACGCTTCACTGATGAGACCGAATGTATTGAGGTTTCTAACTCATCTTTAAATGGAGATGAGGTTATAACTGCTGCTTTTCCAGGCGCTCTTCCTCTTCGAGGCCCTTTCTTTGTTTTAAAGGTTGGTACCGGCGAAATGTTTTCGGGTCCAATAAATTCCCTCTCTGCTACACTATTGTCGGCAATATTTTCAACTGCTGTGGCTCGCTGTTCCTCAATATTTTTTTGTTCTGCAGCAAGAAAATCGCTATCTGTGAAGACATGACGATTTGGAGGAAATATTCCGGTTTTTTTAAAACCGTTGACGGCAATTACCCCAGTTTGCACCTTTAGGTACGCCTTTCCAAATAGTTCAGAAATGTCAAAATGTGTGACTGCTCTTTGATTCGATCTCAAAAATAATCTCAACTCCTCACCATAATGTGCCTTCAAAGGCCCCATTAACGTTTTATCTAATGGTTGCATGTGATGTGTTGAATGAGGGGGCAAGCACACTATTTGAACAAAATTCTGCCTTGCCAACTGTATCATTTCCAAGTTGCGACAATGCGTATGGTGTCCGTCCAGCAATAGCAATACAGGGTCGTTTTGTGATGGGTTAACCTTTTCAATGAAATGTACGAACCACTCAGTAAAAATGTGGGTTTGAATCCATCCGCTCGGGTGACAAACAATTTTTGAGCCAGGAGGAGCACCCTTTTCCAGTAGAACACTGGTATTTTTTCTGGGGAAGATTAGAAATGGTGGAACAAAACTTCCCCCTGCACTCATACACAAGACTGCCGTAACTAAAGAACCTCGTTCGGCGGATGTTAAGGATTCAACCTGCTTTGTGCCCCTAAGCGCGAGAACATTTTGAACTTGGGACTGAACAATAGATAGGCCAGTCTCGTCTACGTTGAATACTCTATCAGCTGGATATGCGTGCTTTTCAAATTCTGCCTCCAAAATATCAAAAAAGTGGGTCACACTTTCTTTATTAAAGCCTTTGGCTCTATAGATGGACGTCTCTATGATGGAAATTCTACCCTTGTGTCTCTTTAGGAATAAATCTAACCATTTCCTTCCAGCGCTTTCATTATTTCTGGAAAACGGGTTTGGTAATTTATTTAAGGTAACCAGCTGATAAGCCATCCTTTTAACGTCACGTCGTGTCAAACCATAAAACTTTTTTTCCATCAGAAGCAGATAATCTACCAACTGATCTTCTAACTCTTGTGGTAAAACCGTGGATCTTCCCAATTTTGTATCAACAGCCTGTGCTGGTGTGGCATTTGCTTTAGTGGATAGGCTAAATAATGTAGTGCGTGGAACATTAAATGTGTCTGCAGCTTTTTTGTACCCCATTTTGTGACTTCGCACAGCTTCGATTGCACGAAGCATGTCTTGTTTTGTCCATTTTTTACGACTCATGGTATTTTTCTGTAAAAAAGTGTAACAATTAATTTTTTGATTACTTTAACAGAATGCTTTTGCAGTTTATTCTTTCATAAAATTCTAAAATAAAAAAGTATACCTAATATGGAATATTCTAAAATAGGAACAGCTTGCTATTCCATATAAGGTAGGTTAAACTTAAGTTATATATCCATGCAACACACAATCAGGTATTTCTGAGTTTATTCTAACTAGGTGTATCAAAATTTCGAATACATACCTTAAATAATTTACGATGTCGCGTAAACACAAATCGGACTGAAAAATGACAACACGTACGCTCAACGATTTATAAACGACTGAGAAAGCGTGAGCAGTCGAGTCGCATCTAGCCGTATCAATGTATTGGCGACGCGACGTTGTGGCGGTATTGCCACACTTGGGTTGTCCAATTTTGGGGTATTCCATATAAGGAGCGTATTCCATATATGGCACTTTTCCTCTACATTTTATTAATTTGAATACGTAATTATAAATCAATATTGCACTGTTAAAAATTGAGTTAAAATTACATGGGATATTTTGTTAATGTAGTTTAGCACAGAATATACTGAAGTTATTAAAAGTATATCGAATTGTATGTAAATATATTTTTACATTTTATTAATCATATATTTTATGTACATTTCCATTAATCGTCTAAAATCACAGAGAGTGTTGTGTGCATCTTAAATTTCAAAAATAATTTTAAAATGTTCATTTGTCTTTTGTAATTAAAAAAAGAGACAGAAAAATTTTATCCAACCCAGATAATTTTTTGAGATCGCCTTTAGAAACTTTTATGTCTCATACATTTTTCGCTATATGCCAACAGCTTTGTATAGCCCAAAAGTGGTAGATTTTTTTTTTGGTGTGAACACAACTTAACTTCAACATTGTTACAACACTTTATATAACACAAAGGTTATTGAATTGTCCTTTCCTTTAATGTGGATGTGGACAAAGTTTAAAGTTGTCTCCACACCAAAAGAAACATTCAGCAGTGTTTGTGTTGATGCATAAAGTAAAACGTCGAAGTTATTGATATTAGCAAAGTTTACTAAATAAAATATAAGTTCCCGCACTCTCGAAGCACGCAAAACCGGCTAGACCCCCCCTCTTCGTCCCGCTCGAGGGAACAACGTCCGCCGATGCATACGCATACACAGTTGGTCACCGGTATTTGACGGTACAAAGTACAAAGTTTACAGAATATGCAGGTATAGTCTGTAAACCGAGCGTTGATCGTTACGTCATAAATCCTGACGTCAGATCAATTTTGAAGCATGTCCTGAATTGATTCACAAGAGTCTTGAGAGGAGCATAACTAACTCTTCGCGCATGATCCATTTCGTGTCAGTAAAATTGACGGCTATTGCACGGCCATCTATACGACAAGGCCAGGAAGCAGCAAATTATGAGTCATCACGGGTCGACCATTGACTTGTGTAAAGTAGGATATCTATGGGGTCGACCGAAATATGTAAACAAACTGTAATGAGTGTAAATTCTTTTTTGGTTTTTGAGGGTAATTATTTTGTTTGATAGGGATCAGCTTTAAATTAAAGGGGAATTATTTTGATGTATGTTTTGATTCATCTAAATTACCAGCACGTTACCAGACATTCTTTGTCTCTCGCCTTACCTTGATCTTGCCCCTTCTACTATCTAATAAGAACTTTGATTCCTTATTAATCTTAAAATAAGACAATATGGTAATTATTTATAAAAATAAATATGAGAAATATAGAAATGAAATAAAAATCATATCAAAGATAGGGATAAATTAAAGTTACGAGTAGTAGATGGACCGGAATATCTGAATAACCTAATTGTTTTGTATTATGCTTGTTGGCTTATAATTTCCATTTTTGATAATATGTATGTATTAATAATATAAACTATGCGGTTAGTTAATAACAAATGTGATTACAGTTAAATGAAATATGTAGCCCAAGATCAAAGCAGTTGCAAAAGGCAGTATTTTACGTATAAGTATTCAAGTAGATTTCTCAGAGTAAAACGAGTCACAAAAAATAAAAGGTATATATAGTGTATGGTTTTTTTAGTTAGTTCACCTATTCAGTACCTCCTCAAGCACAATCTTTTTAAGTAGCAATAACAGAATACATGATACAATAAAATGATTAATTAGCTTAAGTCATGTTAGGTAAAACAAATATCACATATATAAATACAAAAAGCAGTGATTTTTCTATGTTGTATAAGTACTGTGAATAAAATGCAAAGCAGTTGTATGAACCAATAAGTATTGCAACAATAAAAGCAAACCGAAGGTTTCGAATTCGAAGCAGCTCAATTTTACTAGCTGTTGAATTCTAATCTTCATGCAAGCCATTTTAGTAAAAATACAAGTTCTTAACTAGTTAGTTTGCCACATGAACAAGATAGGGCTTCCCGAAGAAATGGGATACCGCTTGTGCTTGGAGGGCAAATAAACAATGGAGCATGTTTTATGAGCTACTGTCTGGCAACTGGCAATGAAAAGAATCAGACAAACTATCCACCCCCAGACAGCTATTCGATTTCATGAAAAGGAAAAGGATTAAGCCTCTGGCCTAGTGGAATCTACAGATGTGAGCCACAATAGACCAAGGGTTGCACAAATACACATCAATTACAAAATACAATAGTTTAGTATGATTCGGCATGCTGCGCCAGGGGTTATCAACCGGCGCCGGTTGGGGAAACCATACATCGCCGCCGTAGTTACAGTTCTATAGTTGATGTTATATCATCTTCATTTTTATTGTCAATCAAAACTATTTTGGCTTCATGAAGCACTTTATCTAAAGTACTTAATATACTCGACCTGCACTGGTAGTTTTATAACAGTCTTGTCCAAACACAATGTTTTTTTAATGAACAAATTGCCCACAAACACTTCAAGTCTTCTGCCCTGACAGAAACACAGACATTTGCACACTTTGACTCTTGGGTACCCTTCAGCTGGTTCATTTAAACAGAAAAAGGACAAGTTTCTTTTTCCTTTCAACTATCCATCCTCGGGTTCATATTAATCTTGATATCAGCTTCATGTAGCGCAGTAAAAGATGTTGCTTCATTTCGTTGTAAGTAGTTGCTCTATCCAAACTTTCAGCAATAGTCCCTTTCCATTTCTCGCCATTCAATCTGATCTTTCTGCGTTTAGTGTGGACATTCTCTTCATCAACTTTACTTAAATATGAAGGACATCCAGGTAACTTACTTGGAATCTCCCACAAGAAACCGTTTCGAAATATAATTATAATATCTACACGTTATAAAATAATTAAATAAATGAAAAACTGAGTGAAAAATATTAATGTAAACAATCAATTTGGTCGACGTGTGATGAGTCATTCTTGCCTAAAACCGCCTGCTTCCTGGCTTTGTCGTATAAATAGGTGGCCGTGACTGTGTACTTTCCTTTCAAGTCTCAGCAGTGTTGCCACAAGTCATTACAATAATAATACAACTTACGATTTTTATTAACATTATAATTTTGGCACATTCAAATGTTAGGAGGGCATATTTCGTTAAAACTTGTTATGCAAAGGCAACTTTTTACCGACTTTTCTTGGGTTTCAATCAATGTATGTATGTATCATTTTCGCTAAAACAGATTTAAGATTTCTGAATTTAATACAATTTGACAACGAATTCTATACTTTTTGATAAACGCCAGTGACAACATAGACTTGCAAAACAGCACTTTTCCAATATTTTCCAAATTAGAATTTAGTTTTTTTTCTGAAATGTTTTATTTGTGTATTTATTCTTTTAATGTTTTTATGGTACCTGCTTTAAAAAAATGTGGATTTTTTTCAGTTTTTCTTAATGCCAGTATCAGTACTGGTTGGTTTTGTTAACACTATTTTAAATGTTTTGTTAGTATAATCGTTGACTGAATACAGTCAACAGTGAGTCAACGGTATAATGTTAAATACATATTTATGTTCTAATTTTTTTGTTATTGAACCTGTGATTCAGGACTTAAAAGAGGCATGTTTATTTTCGATGTGGAGAGCTATCAAGAGTTGTTTTTCTCATTAAAGGTTTTTCAGAGAATGTTGATGGGTAGTACCATACGTCGTTCTGGACGAAAATTAGCATTGTTTTCCTCCAGAATGAGGTATGGTACTAACCCAAACTAACTCAACTGGGGACTTTCGTCTCATGCTATTAAAATATTCAAGCTGCAACGAAGTTGCATTTGTGTCATGTTTGAGAAGGGGTTCCGAGTTCGCTCCACTGTGTCAGGTGTTTCAAGGCTCTTCCACTACAGATGAAAGGGTTGGAAGAGAAATGTTTTCGAGGGAAAATAATAAATTACTCCAGTTTTAAGACTTTCTATTCGACGCAGTATTACGAGAGAATTCAGAGATAAGCATGTGTTAAAATCATATCCCATTTTATTATCCGTCTTTATCTCGCATGATGAAAGGTGAACGTAGATGGTGCTAAGAACTTTTCCCACAAAAATTTGAAATAATTCAATGACTGTCAACTTCAACGACACATTTTGTCGTTCCACGAAAAGCGTGGTTTGGACATTGTCCTTTAAAATTATGTTACTTTTTAAAATGTGACTTTTGACTTTTTAATTGTGATTTGACCGTTGTTTGTTGGTGTTGTTTGTTTACTCTTCGTCGATATGTTCTTCAGGTCCAATGACAAGTAACACTGATGATGGCTTAGGCCGAAAGCGCTCTGTTATGCTTTTATAGGAAGTCCTTTTGGATTAAATTTTGCATGGAATACAAAGTGTTTCATTTAGTATGATTCATACATGCACACAGCCACTACTCTTCGCTTAATTCAATTTTGTTACTTTATTAAATAAAGAAATCTATTGGAAGAGTTAGTGCGTACTGAGTGTATTTTCGTCTCTGTTTACTGATGCTGGTTAATGAAAAATAGGAATACACTCAGTGCACACTAACTCTTCTAATAGAAATAAAAACTAACCAAGGGATATAAAGTGAGTGGCACATATTTTTTTAGTGTATTTTAGTGTTGACAATATTCTATATATTTGTAACAAATCAAATTAACAGAACTATAAAGGAAATCTACTTTACAGCAAAAATATAAGTAAATGGTTAAAATGTTTATTTGAGCTACATTTTTGTAAAAGTGACTGAAGAATCTAAAAGTGCATAATAAAAACAAGTTTATTTGATCCATATTTTAAAGAACGTTGACACAAATAATATCAAGAGTATTAGGTACTTCACAAATGGCATGATTGATCGCAGTGGTTTGTAGTTTGTACCATCTCGGACTTCACCTAAATATAGTCAGAGCATCATCAAAAGTCCACAGTCCCCCTTTTGCTGATTTGCTTCTAAAGCACCGTATCTGTAACACTATAAAATCTGCTGTAAGAAAGGGCATATCCTTAAACAAATTTCGTACACTATGTTGGGGTTTATAGCCTTCGGCAAAATGCACTAAAACAGAGATTTATCCACAATACCGAAACAGAATTATTGCACTCGACGCGCGTTTCGCTAACCATGTTAGCATCATCAGGAGATTATTAAAACTGCTTTTAATCATTCCCTGATGATGCTAACATGGTTAGCGAAACGTGCGTCGAGTGCAATAATTCTCTCTCGGTATTGTAGATAAAACTCCGTTTTAGGAAATGTCGTACAGCCCTTGACAAGATTCTAAAAAGAGATCCTTAAAAAAAAGAAAATATTGAAATCTAAATGAAATATGACTTTTGGAGAAAATACCTAACCACTTTCTTGTCAAATTTAATGTAGCTATGTACTATACCTTATACCTAGTTTTGAGACATTACTTTTATAATTTTTATTACCAACAGTGTAAATAACTTTTTCTACACACATGTTAAAAATGGAACTTTTAACACTGTCTACTAGCCTTAAAAATGTTACTTTAAGACACTAGTGCCTTAAAATACCTACTTTAAGGCACTAATGTTAAAAGTAAAATGACAATTTTTTCCAGAAAAACGTCAAAAAACATTTTATTTATTTACACTTATATTAATAGAACAATTTGAACAACTTAAAAAATGAAATTCTTCCTGAGTTCTACTGTTCTACGTGGTTGAGGAGGATTGAACAGAAACAAGCATGTCCATTGGTTGATGTTGAAGCATTATCGGCTGATGTCGTTTGTACTGTAAGCAACAGAATTTTAATTTTCTAAGGAATTCACCATGTACCCTTCTGCAACCGTTGAGGATTTCCATCCCACATGCCGCTTAATTGTCGTCAAATTTGCTCCAGCATCGGCAATTAAGGTTCGTTTTCACGTGACATTAAACTGTGACTTTTAGTGCCGCGGCAGTAACTGTCATGACAATTGTCATCGTGAAAACTGAAAGTCGCGTGGTTGTCGACAGTCGGTTAATGTCGTGACTTTAATGTCATGATATCAAAATCTGCCTTCAAACAGATTTTGATATCATGATATTAAAGTCATGACATTAACCGACTGTCGACAACCACGCGACTTTCAGTTTTCACGATGACAATTGTCATGACAGTTACTGCCGGGGCACTAAAAGTCACAGTTTAATGTAACGTGAAAACGAGCCTTTAAGCTCGCAGAGGAACGGCTAAAGCAATGTCCCGTATAGAGTGATGAATTTAAAATTGCAGAAATCTTGCTATAACAGCAGGAAATTTTTTGAACGTGGGTCTGGTGAACTTCACGACCCTCGGAATTTCGCAATTTTCTTTTTTTCACTAGAAAGGGGGTGTCCTATAGAGTAGTTTAAGAGAAAAAAAATTGCGGATCCCCCATATTTGAGCCGAAAAAAAGTCCCCGAAGTTCGAGTTTTGAGGTTAATTGCCGTAGAACGGCGAACTTCCTCTACTACTTTCCCGATTGAAACGCGGAAATAATGAAATTGAACGTGAAAATAAGGAAATTTTGGCAACTGGTTGCCATAATATACTTGAATTGCGCATATTTCATTTAGTAATTTTTTATCATTCCACTCATATTTCACTTCGCGCATGGCCCTCCACTCGCTTCGCTCGCTCCGGGGGCTCAAGAAAAGGAAACTAACCAAGTGCTAACCCAAACTAACCCAAGGCATACCCAATTTAACCTCAAAACTCGAACTTTGGGGGCTTTGTTTCGACTCATATATGGAGGAACCGCAATTTTTTTTCTTTTAAACTACTCTATAGGACACCCCCTTTCTAGTGAAAAAAACAAAATTGCGAAATTCCGAGGGTCGTGAAGTTTCCCAGAACCTTCGAACGTATTAATTCCTATCGGATTTCTGGTACATTTACCTTTTACATATTTTAGGAAGAGCCGTCGATCGTCGATGTCCGACATCTGCTGGACGAAGATCAGTATATTTTCGATAAAAATCCAAATAAAATTTTTACCTTGGTTTTGGTATCTGATATTTTAATAACTAATGAAGTCTCTATATCTCCCACATTGTCAAGTCAACTGACAAAGCTCCTCCCTGCGGCAGGCACCAAATACTTCTACAATCGTAGCTACTTTCATCAGAAGGTACTCATCGTCCTTCAGAAACTGTTCAATTTGGTCTCTAGTAAACATTTTTTATTTTTTGGCCTGGTAACCCTCTCCTTGATGCTTCAAGTAGGCAATCAGTTTAAAATGTTTGCTGATATCTACGTCGTTATTTCCACGTAGCATAGCTTTGATCATTGAATAATGGGACCAAAGAGAAGATGACGAGTCTGGTGTTATATAAGCACTGTCGACTTTAAAGATTTTTTTGGGTTCAATGGAAAGATTAGATCAAAAGGAGCACATTAATGCAAACAAATTTGCGGATGAAGCAGTTTTGACGCCAAAAATAGAAATGAGGCTGTTTCGTAATACATTTTAACGTGAAAACTCTCCGAATATGACGTTAATGATGACAATTTACTTGCAATGTTGTCAGACTTGGCTAACCTTCTTGATTTTTAAGTAAGTAAATTGGCAAGTCCAGGAGGTTTCATAAAGGAGAATAACAACTTGTGAAAGTAACTAAACAAGCGCGCACCGCGCACTTGTTCCTTATATCATATATGCCTCAGACTAACCAAATAAGCTCCCATTTGTCTCTTAACTAACCCAAGCTAACCAAAACTAATCCAAACTAACACAAACTAACCCAGATTAAGAACATATTGTTTATAACGTCATTGATTATACAACATCCTTAAATGTTTATTGTTGTGTAGCATTTTGTTTTGACATCTGTATTGTAGTAAGTACAAAGTATTTATTTTTGATTCATTTTATCTGCAAATATTGTCATGTGTTTCAGCACATTATATTCTAGTTTTGAATTTTGGAACTTGTTTGTAATACTTTAATAGTATTTAAATAAATTATCTATTTAACTATTGAATGTAAACAAAGGAAATCTAGGGCAAACCGTCTGGGAGTTAGGTAGGCGCGTGGACCACTTGAAATAGATCCGAAAATGCATTGATTAGAGTTCATCAATTCCATGCAATGGAATGGAATCTCACAAAATTTAGAAACTGTCAGACCTTTAAAGTACAAATCTCAAGATAAGTTAAATGATGTTGTTAGACATGTTTCCGAACGAACTAAAATTTAAATTCAAGCTCCAGAAATCCAATTAATATTAATAGTTTTTTCGTTGCATGTTTTGGTGATGAAGTCCCAGGACAACTGTTTGAATATTAGTTTTAAGTCAATGTCACTGCTTTTATTTAGGTCAAATATTAAAAAATTTCTAATAAATTTCTATTCATGTTTTCGTCCAGAATTCTCATTTTACTCCGGCTATATGTCATGAAAATTTGAGCTCTCTAGTTATACTGGATTATTATACTTAATTTTTTCTGACTTACTACCCTCGCTAAGGAAGTTTCACTTCAAATATTGACCATGATGGTTCTGAGAAATCGAAACGTTGAGCTAGAAAACTGACATCTTAGGATAGCTCGTTAAAGCGTGCCTCTAGAAAGTGTTAATATTTTTTGTCACAAAAAAATAAAATAAAAAATTTAAAATTTCCCTTTTTTCACGGATATCTCCGGAAGTACTCGAGATATCTGAAACTTCAAAATGGCAAACTTTGGTCCAATTTAATATTTTCTGTATCTCTGTTTGTTTCACCGTGTATACTATACAGGGTGTTTCATGGTGGATAGTACCTTACCGTTTCTCGTTCTCTTAAGGGATCATTCTGAAGCTTTGGTCGTTTACATAAACGGATATGCTCTATCTTGCCAAAATATTTTCGACAATGCGGTGTTGCCGCTTCTACTAAAAAGTGGTAGCAATTGTGAAATTTTAAATGGAACACCCTATATATTATTGCATATTTGGATTTTGCGAAGAATTATTTCATAGATAATGTCCTATACCTATCTCTAACTGTATTTAAAATATTGACAGTTGAAAATCGACCATTCACCAAGTTTGATTTTGATAGTCTGTAAAATCTCAACAGCTAAAGAGCAAAATGTTTGCATTTTCCTACCTTCGTTTTTCATAAGCTATTGTTTGACATTAATTTTTTATTTAGTCAGAGGTTAAGAAATTCTGGTTAAATTTAATCGCTGGTTACATTTAAAATTAGTGTCAAACGATAGCTTATGAAAAACCATGGTAGGAACATGCAAACCATTTATTTTTGCTCCATCTTTAGCTGTTTAGATTTTAACGGCTGTAAAACTTGGTAAATGGTCCATTTTTAACTGTCAATATTTCAAAAACAGTTGGAGATAGATAGGTATATGGCATTATTCATGAAATATATCTAATATTAAAATTTCACGGTTGCTATTACTTTTTAATATAAGCGGCAACACTGTATTGTCGAAAATATTTGAGCGAGGTAGAGCATAGTATCCGTTTATGTAAACGACCAAATTTTTAGAATATCCGTTCAGTGGTTCTCCAGAAACGTCTAAAGTACCATCCACCGTGAGACACCCTGTATATGTTACAGCTAAAACGCGAATTAGCTAGACGCCAATGATAAAACCCGAATTCGTGTTAGTTTCGCGTATTCTCTAGCGTAAACAAACCAACAAAACTAACTTGGGTTAGTAAAGGCCAATAATTGTTCCTTAAACCTACCGCCTGCTTCTCCATCAGCTAACTTTTCGACGCAAACACTCAACGTATGGATTCCATGTCTTTGCTTCCATCGAGTTAGCCAGCCATCGCTCGCAGTGAATGTTTCACCCGAATTTAGTTGTTCGTGCAACAAGAGAGCTTTTTCTTTAAGCAACGGTCCACTTAACGGAGTTCCTCGACGTCTTTCTTGCATGAACCAAACCCATAAAGTATCGTCCAACACTTCTAATTTAGGTTTTTTCATCGAGCGACGTAACTCCAAGCCATCATCGCCGGCAACATGCATCGAATACGTTTGCAAATTAGCTCTATTTTTTCTCCAGTTTCTAACGGTTGTTTCTCCCACTTTAAGATCTTTGGCGATTTTTGAGACCTTCTCACCCTTATCTAACTTTTCGATGGCTTCCAACTTATCCTTAACACTTAAAAACACGTGCTTTTTCGTCGCCATACCGCCGCGATATATATACACTACGTGACCTAGGCGACGCTTGATCATAACGGAACTGACAAGTCTCGACCTTTTACATACTCATGTTCCCATTTCGAGAATTTCTACACAGCGCGCAGCGGCGGCCACCAATTATCCAGCGTCGCCGATCATCGAGCGGTAAATTATTGAGAGTTCACTACATACTAAACCTTTAACCAGAAATCATTACATTATTTCCAAACACATAATACCAAATTGTAGATATATAACACATTAATTATTTACCTAATAACACGCATTTTAAGATCCTTTACACAAGTAGACCACTATGTAAAAATCGACCTCTCCTATTGGTCGATCTATCTCGTATTACAATATGTCTTCGTGATGCAATCAATTTACCGCAAGAGCTCTCGTGGTCGAGAGGTTTAGATGGTTGGGTCTCACCTGGACGGCCCGGGTTCAAACCCCATTACTTTTTTTTATTCTTTTTTTAAGTTTATGTTTCTAAACAGTTTTTTTTTTCTTGATTTTGGGTATGTCTTGGGTTAGTTTGGGTTAGCACCTGGTTAGTTTCCTTTTCTTGAGCCCCCGTAGCGAGCAAAGCGGATCGACCAATAGGAGAGGCCGATTTTTAGGCATAGTGCTCTACTTGTGTAAAGGATATTAAAATGCTAATAACACCTCAATATCACACTAACCTAAGAGACCAGTGATTAAACGATATGACATTATTCTTGTCATTTTGCCAAAGTATCAAAGTAAATTAAAAACTTGATAAAATGCACGAGCTTTTTACTGTTTTAATAATTGGATTTACTAACCATTTTCATTTTTAGGTTGAAAGTGGTTCAGAGTTTTTTTCACGGGCAATGGAGGCATTAATTTCCTTCTTGCGTTGTACAAGTTTTCCTTGATACACTTTAGATCACTATTTTGCAAATGTTCGTCGTTATTGCGTAAAACAGAGCACACAAATCATCAGCAAAAAGCAAGAAGTTGGAAAAAAGCAAATGTCCCATGCAAGTCGTTGATAAATAAACTGAATAATAAGGGGCCATAAGAGCCCCAAATGGGATCCCTAAGGCATCCCAGATGTTGCAGTAAATTTAGTATTTAGTGACCATCAACTTTAACTTGCTGCTCTCGATCCGACAGATAAGATTCTATCCAGGAAAGCAAAGATGTTGTAATCCCATAATTGAACAACTTTGAAATCAAGATACTGCGATCGATCTTGTCGAAAGCCTTGCAGAAGTCTGGGAATTCCATCAGGGCCTTCCCATTTGTTGAGTTTTTCAATTTATTGGCGTCAGCAGTCAACGAGCTGATATGTACCCGAGACAGCCTGTAATTCAGATTTGTGGGCATCCAGGGAAGAGGTAGTAGCCCTGTGCGATTCAGTATCCACCAGCTTTCTCTGTAAGGAGGTAGACATGACATCGAACCTCTGGGAAATTTTCTTTGAAAGTTTATCATAATGTCGAAAGAATTATTCATCAGACCCTTGACAGCAGCGACGCAATCAATCTGTTCTTTACCTTGTTTCTTTACATAAGATACGTACGTATGTTGCAACCATACAACATAACCATCGCCTTCGTCTGAGTCACCTGAGCCTCAGAAGTCGAAAATTTGGGATCAAAAATTATTTGAAACTAGACAAATGCATCGACTACCTTATATATACAGGGTGCTTCAAAATTATGGTTACAAACTTCGAGACGTGATTCCTAAAGTTATTTTAGAATAGAAAGTTCTGATAAACTATGGTCCTGTAGTCCTCAAAATATGAATTTTCTATTTTTCCTACTCTCTGAAATCTGGCCTACCAGCATATTCGAAAAATAGTATAAAAATTGTCCTTTTATTTAAAAACCAAAAAAGCTGTTGCGATAAAATTTGGCGCAAAATGTATGGTGAATTTAAAAATAGAATTAGTAACTTTGCTAAAATTGTCGAATTTTCTATATTACGTAAACTTTCAACTTTAAATTAAAGCCACTTTTATTTTATTGTTGATTACAAATCTTAAAATATATATTTTTCAATTTCAACAACCATCGTAAATCTGGCAAATCAGCATTTTCAGGAATAAGTAACGAAATTGCCCATTTTGTTTCAAAATTAAAGAAGCTGTTCCGCAAAATGTAATGCAAGAGAGTAATTAGATACGGTAAATTCGAAAATAGTACCATCAACGTTGTCAGATTTACAGATTTTTCTTCAAACAACTTAATTTTTATATATTTACTATATTAGATTGCCGATGTCCACGTTAGTAACACCTCAATATATTAATTTTCTATTTCTGCTTCTCTCTGAAATTTGGCAAACTAGCATATTCGGGAAAAAGAATCGAAATTTCCTCTTCATATGAAATCTCCAAAAGCCGTTGCGACAATGTTTGATAGAAA
Source organism: Pissodes strobi (assembly GCA_016904865.1). Taxonomy (NCBI): domain Eukaryota; kingdom Metazoa; phylum Arthropoda; class Insecta; order Coleoptera; family Curculionidae; genus Pissodes; species Pissodes strobi. Next base: position 7,745 of record MU182999.1, on the reverse strand, counting down.
AAAGTAGTTCAGTGTGCTGAAATAAAAATAGCGACGTTGCCAGAATTCTCAATTTTTCTCCAAAATACATAACTTTTCAATTTTAGTTTAAACGCGCTGTTTTATAAATATAGATATTTATATCAACTTCCTTCAAAGAGTTCAGCATTTTGGAAAAAAGTACAGAGATTTCTTTTTTATTTTAAAACTGAAAAAAGCTGTTTCACAATGTGTAGTGCAAAAGAGTAGTTAAATATGGTGAATTTAAAAATAGTTCCACCAACGTTGCCAGATTTACAGATTTTTCTTCAAGCACTTCAATTTTTCTAATTTTACGGTAATCGATTGCCGATGTCCATTTTCATGAAACTTCAAAATATAAAATTTCTATGTTACTCTCTGAAATCTGGCACACCAGCAATATTCGGAATATAATATAAATATTGTCGTATCATTTGTAAACCATAAAAGCTGCTGCGACAAAATTTGGTACAAAGGAGTAGTTGAGTGTACTAAAGTAAAAATAGAATCAGCAACGTTGCCAGAATTTTCGATTTCTCTACATACTACGTAACTTTTCATATATTTTTTTTACTGCAGTCGTTTACAAACCTCAAAATTTAATATTTTAATTCAACCACCTTTGTAGATTTGGCAAATCAGCATTTTTGGAAAAAAAATATGGCAGTTACCCATTCACTTCAAAATTAAAAACGCTGTTTCACAAAATGTAGTACAAGAGAGTAGCTTAATATAATGAATACGAAAAATAGTACCATTAAGGCTGCCAGATTTACAGATTTTTTTTCAAACACCTTATTGTGTTTAATTACCGATGTCCATTTTAGTGAAATCTGAAAATACGAGTAAATAAATAGTATCAAAATTACCCTTTCATTTGAAAACAAAAAACCTGTTGCGACAAAATTTGGTATAAAGAAGTAGTAAACTAAAAATAGAATCAGCAACGTTGCCAGAATTTTCGATTTTTCTACATACTACGTAACTTTTCAATTATGAATTAAATATATTTTTTCTACTGCAGTCGTTTACAAACCTCAAAATTTAATATTTTAATTCAACCACCTTTGTAGATTTGGGAAATCAGCATTTTTGGGAAAAAAATATGGCAGTTACCCATTCACTTCAAAATTAAAAATGCTGTTTCACAAAATGTAGTACAAGAGAGTAGCTTAATATAATGAATACGAAAAATAGTACCATTAAGGCTGCCAGATTTACAGATTTTTTTTCAATCACCTTATTGTGTTTAATTACCGATGTCCATTTTAGTGAAATTTCAAAATACGAGTATATAAATAGTATCAAAATCCAAATCAAAATTGCCCTTTCATTTGAAAACAAAGCCGTCTGTTGCCACAACATTTGGTACAATCGTTGGCTGAGAATAGGGGAAGACGCGCTAAATTATGGGCAAAATCGTGACACTAAAAGATGACTGCGTATAGATGGCGCTAGTAGAATGCGTGCGCGAGATCTGGCTTAACGTCGATCACAGTATTGGCATTTTGCGGAGCACACGAACGTGTTGTCTGAGGAGTTTTCGTAGTGTATTAAAACATTTCTTCTGATTTGTCATAGACGTAGCCTTGTTTTGGTTGTAGTTAGTACTCGAACATTATGTCGACGTCCAAAATGAATGTTTGTTTTTATCGTGGATGCATTAATACGAGAAAAATCAAGAACGGTATTGTAAGTTTTTTTAAGTTTATTATGTTGAGTTTAAATTTAAAACACCGTTTTTATTTAGAGTAATATTAATTGGCTCTATTTTTATAAATACGTATTATAATTAATTCCGATCGGATAAAAAATAGTATGTGCACCTTGTAGGAAAACAACATTCCTGGACTCCTGTGTTTACCACAATCATCCAGGAATGTTTTGCTTTTCCTCCTAGTTACAGACACACTATTTTTTAATGGGACGTAGCTTTATGAAACTTAAATAATGTTTCTAGGAGTCAAAAAATTGTATTTTTTTCACGTGAGACGCTTGCGCATCTACAAGCTTATAAAAATGTCACCTTTTTTAGACAGTTGTACAAAATAGTTATTTATGCAACAAGTGCGTAAAGTTACCCTTTTTCAAGAGCCGCAAGGGAATGCGCCAATCACATGAGTAAAAAACAATTACGTATTAGTTACATACAATACTTTCTCTACTTCCTAGAAATAAACTACATCAAAATAATAGTATATTATTTTATATGGAGGAAAAGTAATACTTTTCATGGCGCGCTCGTGTTTAACAGCCGAACGGAGTGAGGCTGGTAATAGAGAGCAAGCCATGAAAAGTAACTTTTCCTCCAAATAAAATATGCTGTTTTTTCTTCAAATGTCGACAAATTAATGCAAAAACGTCTCTTTTTAATAGTAATAATATCTAATTATTATTAAAGATAAGTGGGTTCGCAAGGCGGCTTAGACCGGTGCGGTGTCGGTGAATAGGCACATAGTAATGTAACATAAAGCTGTCAGTGGACACTGTCAACAATAATTATTTTTTTAAGATTGCGTCTCCGATTGCGTTTTAATTCCGTATTGATAAGCAGTTATTGAGTAAGTTCGATTAAATAATAACCAATTTGTTCCTAAATTCGTGATTTTTAGTAATGCAGTCACAAATTGTGTGATAAATACAAATTTTAGTTTAATAACTCTTGAGTTGTTGACGCTTATTTTGTTGTTTGTTTGTATTGTATCTATGTTGCTATGACAACACTTTTACCTCCGCCGGCGGAAAAGTGAAAAGTAAAGCTCCGGCGGAGGAAAAACGAAACTTCACGGCCGCCTACACAGTCGGATTTACTGACGTTTGAAGAAAAAAGGATTTTTGTATACCTATGAAATTCCCATATAGTATGTTTCTGAAAATTGGTAACTAATCCAGCATTTATTGTGTTATAATTTGCCCCAATTTTATTTAATATGTACCGGATGGCCAACTAAGAATGGCACTCGGCTATATCTGGAAAAGTAATTGTCGTAAAAAATTGCGGTAAAAAAATTATGAGTAAAGGGGCCAAGGGAAAATGTTGGAAATTATTTTTAAGTCTCCAAAATGGCCGCCATGGGGCATAATAGCCATCTGAAATTTTAAAACCCGTTTTTTTTGCAAAATTTTCTTAAATTAAAGATAGTAGAATGCATTGCCATTTTAAAACAGGGATAAATTAAATTACTTTTTGTAAAATTCGTTTTGCTGTAGCCCGTAAAGGAAAGTGATGGAACGTGTTCGAACATTTTCGGAAATAGATGTCAATAACTTGAAAATGGCTGGACGGAACATAAAAACTTATAGTCGTTGAAAATGGCTTTTTTTAGGTTATCAATCGTGCCTTGCGTGGGGTGATTGCGACTTATCACCTAGCCGCTAGAGGGCGTTTTCTGACATAAGCGCAAATAAGTCAGATTTTCTAAAAAAAAAATGCAACGATGCCAGTATTTTAAAACAAAAGAGAGCCAAATGAGATCCTAATACGGTAGTGAAAATCGGATTTCGATATATCTCATCTAACCTAAAATATAAATAAAAGAAATCAGGACACGAAATAAAATCGGATTTTGGGACATTTTTTTCAAAAGGAATACCCGTTGTTATTATCCTCATTTTACCACAATATATAATAATTTACTGCTAAAATACTAACATAATATTTAAAATCTCAATAATAATTATCACTCAGTAAATATGAGTGAATTTTGCCGTTCTGTCCACACAAAATTCGAACTTTTTTAAAGAAGCCAAGTAGGCTAGCGGCAACAGTTAGGTATATTAACGTTGCATTGAAAATAAGCATGAAACAATGCATATCAAACACTTCTATGGGTAGAAAATTTATTTTTTACAAATAAGGCCAACAAAATATCGCATACCGGCTTATATCTAAAAAACTAGCCAGCTTGAGGGTGTAACAGCCATCACTGTAGAATTAAGATTTTCGTCGCATTTTGACTGATTAACAGGTATCGAAAATACCTGGAGTTGAATTCTTACACATTTCCTGATTCTTTTTGTTTGCAGAACGAAGACTAATATAATATGTTATATTTTTTAATTAAAATATTTGTTAAATAATAATATTTTTTTGTCAATGGTCAAGCCTACTTGAGTTAGTAAACGAATACCATTAGCAGAGATCATAAAGTCCGCGTGCATTCAATGATCTAAGTTCGAATTTCTTGAAGACCAAGCGGTTTATCGAGATTAAACAAGCAATACCTTTTTTCCTTAAAAATAACCATTTTTTTACATTTTTTGTTTAAAATCGCGATAAAGTTTTAAAAACGTCGATTCATCGTTGCCATCCCTAATTATCATTGCATTGAAACACTTCCACAGGTGGAAAATTAATTTTTTCTTCAAAATATAGCCCCAAAAATATCTCATACGCTATAAAAATCTGCAATCTTAATATGATTGACATTTAGTTATCGTCATTATAATTTTTGCGATTTAGTTTTCTAAAGCATAGGAACTTGCTTCCTTCAATAGTTGTGTGGACACAAGGGCAATCAATATTCATATTGAATGAATATTAATTATTATTGAGATTTTAAATATTATGTTGGTATTTTAGCAGTAAAATAATATATACTGTGATAAAACAACGATGATTACAATTTAATAGCAACGGATCTTCTGAAAAACTATCCTGAAATCCGATTTTTTTTAGTTTTGATTTATTTACTTATGTTTTCGGTTAGGTAAGCGATATGGAGATGCGGTTTTTACTGACGTATAACCTGTTTTAAAACTTAAGATGGCTATTACGTCCCCTAACGGTCATTTTGGAAACCTAAAAATAATTTCCAACATTACATAATAATATTTTTAAATCCATTTATAAATTATTGCTAAACGAAATCAATATAAATATTATTAATTTATGTCCGGAACATATCGAAAAATTATTAAAAATTGTAACAAAAACAATGCTTTTCAAACAAATGAAATGAGAGTGAAAAATTCAGTTGCAATATACGTGACACCAAAGATGCTCAACCGCATATACAATTTTATCAAACCAATGATTTTTTCTAAATTATTTTCATTATTATTTGCAAGCAACGTGTGCGCTAAAATGTTCTATTTTTAAAATCAAGAAGTCTCCTGAAAAATTAAACTGATTATTTGTTTTACTGTAAATTATAGAACGGTGAAAAAAAATCGATACGTATTTTTTAATTTCCACTAAAGATGATTATTACGAGAGCTATGCTAGTTTTTAGTTTTGTATATATAGATATAATCGTTGACTGATTCTCAGCTAACGATATAATATACTAAGCATGGTGCGACGTAACAATTCATATACATGGTGACGTCATAAGCATATTTCATGGTGTTGAATCTGCCTCGTTTTTCGAACTATGAAAAAAGTAACATGTGTCCACTTATTTTTTATGGGCTATCACAAAATTAGCAATAAAAATTTCATTGTGGTATTCGCTTGACCACTAATTCCGACACGTTGACAACCACTAGGTACTCGATTATTCGCCAAACAATGAAACCTTGGACTGGCATCCAGAAAGAGCAGACTATTCTCAGGGCCGTCTTGTCTATATTAAGCGCCGGGGGGCAAAAATCAGCTTCCCCCCCCCCCCCAAAAAAAAAAAACGTTTTTTTTTAAATTTTATAATAATCCAGCCATCTACCAATAACAAAAAAAAAATAAAATAAAATATATTTCACAGATCATATATAATTTATTATAATTACTTACAATTAATTCGGGGGGGACATCATTTAGATGGTAAAATAAAAAAACATGAAATTTTAAGATATTTTTAAATTTCTGAATAAAGTACTGGATAGCCGATGAAATTGCTTCTTCAAGGAAATGTCACACATGGTATCATGCCATTAGAAATTCAAAAGTTGGTGCTTATTGGGGCTTTGACAGTGACGTGGAAGCTGTCATTTTCATGTCAAAAGTTTTCCCCTTCGAAATAATTATTGTTGACATGTTTCAGCGATTCTTTATAACCTTCAAAATTAAAGAGTTATTTACGTGGTTCGTTTTCAAATAAAAGCTCTGTATATTTGTTATAATATACTCGATAATATATCATTGTAATTATTATAATATATTAAAATTAAAAAAAATATGTCACATTTTTGCATAGGGATCAAAGAAATATAATTGTAAGTATTCCTATTCGGGTTAACTTACAAACGAGTTTCATACCATAGTTTCATTTAAACAAAAAGAATACATATTTTGCGATTTTAAACATATTTTATATATCTTTTATATAACTATATTGTACCTATAATAACTAATAATAATTGCTTGTACTGGAATTTCAACTAATATTTAATTGTCAAAATAGCCGAAAATTACTAACCGTAAGTATCTGTGATGCCTAATATACCGTAATATATTTAAAAAAATAAATTTAAAAAACTTACCTTGAAAATGTTTAATGTTAAATTGAATTTCACAAAACAATAATTTCTCACAAACTCCTTAGCTACTTAGCTTACCCAAGTAAATAACTATATATTATATATAAAAATCCTACTACAGTATTACGAAAATGAAAAAAAAAACCCTTTTTAATATTAGATAAATAAAAAGTAACCCAAACTGTATGTATTCTCTCTGCAGCTATCAAAAATAAAGTGATTTAAAATGATTTTATTTCTATTCGCAAAGCCAAAGCGACTTTAAACAGACGAGACGGGGTGGCGAATTTCAAAGGCCGCCGTTTTATAGCCCACAATTATTTTTAAAATTGCGGCGTGTGTTTATTTAATTCTTGGAATTATTTAGTTGAATTTTATGTTGAAAATTTCTTGATGCCTATTTTATAAATATTTTATATATTTTTATCATAGATGTCTGCTAAGTAATTTTCAAAACTGATTTAATTATACTTATGGTATATGACGTAGAAATAGGGCGCTCGGCGCCCCCTAAGACTTTGCGCCCGGGTGCCACGCACCCCTTGCACCCCCGGGTAAAGACGGCCCTGACTATTCTATGCGATTCTCGAGTCGCACAGACGTCCCAGGCGACCACTGATAAATTTTAGGGATTTAGCTGGATAAAAAAGTCAAAACTCAAACATGCTTTACCATAAAGTAGTTATCCTCCCAGTCCAAATAATGCTAAGAAATCCTCAGTTATTTACGCTATGCTTAGGTAAAACAATCATCAACTTAGTTGACTGTGTGTATTTATAAAATTTGGTACATCCTTTATACATAATATTCTTGCATTATTTTATATACACTATCACATTTCACGTGATGTCTCACGTTTCACTTTATATTTTAGGTATTAACCTTCTGCTTAATATTTATTTATTCCAATAAAAATGTGAGTTGTTTTTCAATGCTATAGTGTTTTAGTTATTTGGCACAACTTTATCTCTCCATGCTTCTCAATTTCAATCTTAATACATTATAACTTATAAAACATTTTTTTCTTCAAACGGCCGTAAATCCGTCATTAATTGACTGTGTAGGCGGCCGTGAAGTTTCATTTTTCCTCCGCCGGAGCTTTACTTTTCACTTTTCCGCCGGCGGAAGTAAAAGTGTTACCATAGCAACATAGATACAAACAAACTACAAAGCAAGCGTCAACAACTCAAGAATTATTAAACTAAAATTTGTATTTATCACTCAATTTGTGCACTACATTTCTAAAAATCACTAATTTAGGGACAAATTGGTTATTATTTAATCGAACTTACTCAATAACTGCTTATCAATACGGAATTAAAACGCAA
>MU182998.1:233368-243837 GCA_016904865.1 Pissodes strobi | reverse complement strand
CTCTGTCTAACAGAAATTTTGCAAGTCCTTGAAACTATCATTTGAGCACCATGAATTTTTCGCTTTACCCAATAAAATGCACGGCCAGCAATACAAACTCTATTTATATAAACTTCCGCAAAGTCTTTTATAATTATCGTACCAAAAAGCTTGTATCCCGATGACCCATAGTTTTTTTGCTGAAAATTGCCGTTATTTTTGGCGTTTGTCAACTCTCCTCAATTTGCCGCTTTCCACTTCAGATCATCGCGAGAAAGGGGTTTCAAGCAAATACAAAACAACATCGTGAGAGTGATTCAGTTCAACCCGAGTTATAACCTATCTTTTTTAAATTAAAATACTTAGACGTAGGTACAAGAAGACAAAACCGCAAAACCCACCACCGAGAACAAAGATTATTTCTAAGAAACAAAACCTTAGTAATAGATATGGCCTCGAATATGGAAATACTGCATTATTACAATAAAACACAAATCAACTTAGATTGTTGTAAGGGTCCTTGCGTTACCTTATCTTCTTATTAACAACACAAACATAAAATTAACAGTAGATATTAATTATTAGCTTTTAAACCGGACAAACCGCCTCGAAAATCTAAAATGACAAACAAAAACAAACCAACTACCCACTGATAGGCAGGCGCCAATTCAATCGTAACGGTCGTGATTGACGTGATCTAATTTTAATTAGGACTAAGCATCGGACGACCTGAGATAACATTTGACACGTTAAGAAGAAAAGAGAAAGAAGATGAGATAAGGAAGTTGACAATAAAACGTTCAAATAGGCACCTACCACTAATAGTATGAAGCAGAGGAATGTAGTATCTACCTATTCTTAAATTTTATAATACGCCATAAAACAACAGAATCATTTATATATCAATCAGCAATGGCTTGTTTTTTTTATGTTTTTTAAAAAGAAATATTTAATTTTTTTATAGCAGTGGCACACACTGGGGGGAGGGAGATCCTATGGCACTGGACAAGCGGTTGATTGACACGGTCCTTAAATAGTTGTAGGCTGCGATTAGGAGGGAACAGATGTCTTGGGAGTGAGTTCCACAGTGATGAAGTGCGCCTGACAAAGGAGTTCTTGTAAAGCGATGTTCTAGGTGTTTGTACGACGAACTGGTGCGCTCTTACCATCTGTCTTGATTGTCTGACAGGCGTTGCCAGGGGCAAGATGAGGCGGGCCAAATCCTGGAAATATCCGTCAAAGTATCTGTAAAACGCGGACATCTCGGCCATCTGTCTGCGGTGTTCCAGACTGTCCAGATTCCGGGTCCACTCCGGGTCGCACAACTCTCTTCTGAATGGAATCCAGCAGCTTAAGGATGTGCTTTGGTGCGGCACCCCAGGTGTGTGAGCAATATTCTAAGCACGGTCTTATTTGCGCCTTGTAGAACAAGAGCAACTGCTGCGGTGTATACAGTTTTTTGTTGCGAAATAGCGCAACAAGCTTCTGGGAGTCTGATTTTGCGATGTTAGCAACGTGATTATGCCAGGATATATTGCTGTTGACTGAGAAAACCAGCAGTCGGATTGACGAGGATGAAAGGATGATAGATCCTGCCATAATGATGTCAGGGCACACCGTATTGGCCCTCTTGATAAACGTGGCTGCTTGGATTTTTGCTGCATTGAACTGGACCAAATGTCTGTCGCCCCAAGCTTGAACTCTCGCCAGGTCTTAATTAATTGCTCTAATCTGCTCCTGTCTGCGGTGATAAGTCTCAGTCGCTGGACTCGCTGGTAAAGGTTTTTCTGATCTAAATTTGGAGACAAGGGTACTGTCATCTGCAAAATTGTAAACATGATTATTCGTTTCGGTCAGCAATAATATAGATGAGGAACATAGTTGGTGAAAGAATTGCGTCCTGAGGCATGCCCGCGTTAATGCTGAATGTGTCTGAGATGTGTCCAAAAACTGCAAGGTGCAGAGATCGGTTCTTAAGGAAACTGGCAAGCCAGCTGCAGAGAGAGGCTGGCAGTCCGAAGGACAGTAGTTTGTTGAGCAATCCGTCATGCCAAACTCTGTCGAAACTTCCAACGCAAATGCTCGAGACTCTCCGTAGTTCTCAATTGCCCTACTCCATATATAAGTGACATAGGCCAATATATCTTCTGTCGATCTCTTTTTGCAAAAGCCGTAGTAATTAACGATGGTTATTATGTTATTCTCGAGGTACTTGAGTACTTGCTGATTGACTACTACACGTTCCATGACTTTGGAGATTATTGGAAGCAAGGCAATTGGGCGATAGTTTGAGGGCGTTGTTTTCTTGCCTTTTTTGGAACAGGTTGCACTCGCAAATAAAAAGTACTTGTTCAAAACCAAAGGCAACATGCAAGCTACTCCTAAAAATAATACACATACAAGCACAAATTTGTGCTCTTCATACGACTACTAAAATTGGCTGATTTAAAGCCCCGTCTTGTGCAGCTGAACGGGTGGGGAGCGTAGTACTATACCAGCAATGCATGACGCGTATGAAGCATTCATACCAGATGGGACGTCATTACAAAATACAAGTTCGTGTTCCATACAGAAAAACTCAAGTTCTGCATGACGATTACAATAAAAAGCAACTTTTATTACACTCTGAAGAAGATTCAAGTCTTTTAATCTAGAACCTAAAAATTCGGCTTGCTTTTTATGTCGTTGAGGTCTTCCTGTCTAAGAATATGTGGCTTACAAGAAGACGAATCCAGTTCATTTGTTGGATCCAAATCCATATTTACGAATTCAAAATTTTCTTTGTTTAATCGGTCATCAACACTTTCATCATCGCTTGGTGTCATGCTTTGTAGAGGTTCAGGCATAGGTAATTCCGGTCTGTGAGGTATTGGTCTCAGTGCAGAAGGTATATTAGGATATTTTACACTAAGTTTGGATTTAGAAGTTATACCACTTATCTTGTAACGGAATATAAGCTTATTCCGCCCCACTAAATTCAGTTCAATTACGAATGGTTTTCGATGTTTGAGATTTGAGTCGCCAGTGACATCTATTCGCGAATGGGTATATTTCGTGCAAGTAATTATTTAGAAGCACAAGTAGGCTGGTTTATACCTACAACTTGTGGATTTGTTTCACTGTAGATTACTATATTTAATAGTGACATCTATTCGTGAATGGGCTTATCTGGTGTGGTTGGTAATTGGGGAGCGCAGTGCGCTATTTAATACCTACAATTTATGAATTTAATTTACTATACATTAGTATATTTAGTATATATTGAGTATTTCCTTGGCCTGACGCTTCGTGACCTAATGTGGTAGTTATATGATATAAATTATCCAATTAAAACATCGGAGAGCATAATTTGAGGACCATCTTAAAATTTTGAAAGCGATGTCGTTTTGCCTTTGTGGCGACGCATGATGGTTGAGTGCTAATTTTTAATCTTGAAATATTTCATTCATCTTGCATTATCTTTCACTAATTTTTTCATTTTTAAATACATAATTAATAATTGTTTCTGATTCGCTTAATTGTATTTGGCTAAAGCAAGAATTTAGCATTTTTATATTACACTTTCAATTAGCTTACAGCTTCAATAATCTTAATTTTTGTCGTGACCGTTGGGTTAGGATATCGATTTGTTGGTGAATAACTGCGTCTCTCATTGGTCAAATTCATGTAAATTGAAAGAGGGTTAGTCCAAATTTACACGCACATCATTTTACGTATTCCCAATTAGTTTGAACAGTATTATTTGTGGAATTCTCGGAGTAAATTTTATATATTTCTGCAAAGGTAGTAAATTGAATTTTCAGCAGAATTTCTCCGAATTTTCCTTCATAGTATTGATGGTTTTAATAATTTTTCTTTCCAGGCTTATTTAATTGAATTCCCAGTTTATTTGTTACAAGCATATAATTATTAGCACTCGCCCTGTCTCGTCTCAACATTAATGTACCGACTTTAATTTGCATTTATGAGAGGTTAATCTCACATGTGTAAATGTATCTGCTTTTTTTTATCTTTTATCTAAATCTCTATCTCGATGCTATATAGTGATTATCTTTTCTTTATCTTTAATTAATTGAGGCGTAATTACGCTCAATTATTGTTTATGTGCCAAGTGCCAAATAAAAACTATTAGAAATTACTTATTTGGAGTTATAAGACTCGTTTATAGAGAGGTTGTACTTCTATTTTTCTATTTATCATTAAATTCAAGTTATCTTTTATTTGGATTTGCCGAGAGTCTGAATTGGAACGTAATTCCATAATATTCTTTTGTTTTTTAAATTTCAGTCATAATTTCTTTTGAATTTCATATCTTAAGGTAAAGAAAAAGGATATCGTGAGTAACAGTAGCTATTTATAATTTTTGCTTAACTTAAAATTGTAATTCAAGGTTTTGATTATATCTGCTTTAACCAGTACATTTTCAAATTGTTGATTACTTCCTCATGTTCAGCAGTGTCACTGATGTTCACATGATATTTCCCTGAATATTAGTTAATTAGCAGGATACGTTAGTTTAAGACTTGTCTATTTCTTCTTTCATGTTACGACTGATTTGAGACGCCGACGACAGCTGTACCATGTATTTACAAGTGTGGTGGGAATCATCACATGGATTACCTATAAGTCCTTGATAACCCTAACTCAATTGAACTTGGGAACAAGCCTAAGCGGTTCCAGTGGAGGTCCCAATACGATCGCATGGTTACAGAATAACAGAACGAAGTTAAGTATCAGTCAGTCAGAAGATAAAATTATTGTAAAGACCAAATATCTGTTATAATTATTTTTTTTAATCTTTTAATTTTAATTTTCATCTCTAAGTAAATGTATTCATAAACTTTATTTCAAATAATATCATCAATTATATTCGTACTTCAATTATATTGATAATTTTCATTTCACATGATACCTTCACTCATATTTGTAAATTCATTGTAAAACTAATATATTGTTGTTTGAATTCTTTTGTTTAATTTATCGCAAGATTGAGGTCTGTGAGACACGAATTAATAGGGAAAATTTCTGATATTCTTATATTTATAGTTATTGATATTTAAGTATTCATATTCAGTTCGCATTGTCTCTAGGAACTCTGGCCCCCAAACAAATTTCAATTAATAAAAGAGACAATCCACCCCCTAAGAAAAATTAAAACGAGTCTCATGAATACAAAATGGCGCACAATGCCATACTTAATTAAATATGTTAACTTTCGCTACAAATTGGCGACTGAGCTAGCTTTCATTACAAATTGACGCCCAACTTATCAATTTCATCACAATCTTGTAAGACAAAAATGACAATCGGTAATAGGGTTTAATGGTTCTCTCCAAACCATAGGGATAAGCCAAAATTCATATTGTCGTTTATCTTTTGCCCACGCTGCAAGAAATCTCACACACGTAACACAGCAAATATGGAGAGACCAGCTTTTGCCTTAATTACCTACGTTACATTTAAAATACGGCTCATAGCATTATTAAAGGAGAGGTGTGAAAGGCCTTTTTTTATATGGCAATGCCAATTCGCCACAGAAGTTCGTATTTTTACTTGGCATAATGCAAGTTTGTTAAAAGCTATTTCCTACGTTTAAGTTTAATTTCATGTAGAATGATGTAATGCTTTTGGAAATAAATGATTATTGTGGCTATAAATTTTCAGTTAATTACAAAAACTTATTTTTCAGTAAAATGCATGTATTAATACCACAATTACACCATCAATTATAGCGGGCTCTATTAGACCCCAGTGGAATGGAATTATTTATGATGTTTGTGTAGCGAATGTTTTAAAATTTTAATTACTTTTAATGTGGAATGTAATGAACTAAATTTCATCAATGTATACTTGAAACATTTTAAAATTGTTATTATACTAATAAAATTCATTTAGTATATACGTTTAAAATACTAAATATATTAGCTGCAGCGTTAAAAAAGTTCTTCTTTGGTCGCCAATTCGTAATTATATTATATTGTATTATACCGATGAAAAAGCCTGGGGTGTTGTTACGTTTGAAGCTATTCTAATAACACTGAATTCCCTTTATGTAAATATTTATTCAGGAAACGAGTAACGCCGAAATCCACCTAAATATACAACATTTCTATTGGGAGCTTGCTGTGCTGGCTATTAAAACAGAAATTGGATAAACTGATAGAAAGAAGCAAGCGTTATTTTGAATTCTGTAACTCCAAAAGTTTTAGTTAAAAATATACTTCGTATATAGAGGAGCGAGGAGGATAGTTGTGTCTTGTACAGTTTATCGTTGGTTTTTTCTTTACACTCATAAAACCTAAATCAGTATTTTTATTTAAAATTTTATTATGCATTAGGCAAGAAAGATTTTTATAAAATATTGTGAGGCGCTTTGGTTCGGTTTAGCTTTCATCGGTATCAGACGATCAATTTTAACCATTTGTTATGTTATCCAATGGTTTTATCTCGAACGCCACCCTTTGGATTAATGTGGTAAAGGGCCCACAGTGCACCGGGCAGCCTGTTACAGTCGAGAAGCGGCAAATCAAGGGTTTATTGTGCAACATGCGCAGTACTGATTACCGGCTGCCTTCGAAACTTCCTTAAAACTAGCAGGATGAGAATCAGAAAGAATAACAAACACTTTCAAAAACCTAATACAGCATCTCTATTAGCAACTTGAAACACAAATCATGTTTTATTCAATGCTCTGATAAAATGAAATGAAACCTATGCTAACCTAATGTATTGAGGAATATCACTACTGCCCTTATGAAACTGATGCTAACCTTAACTTAACTATTACGAGAATACAACCGGAGGGGGTTATGGTATGCATAAAGTAACGATAGTAACATATGAAAATCGAATATGATTAATGCCGCGGTATCAAACGGTAAAAAGCGGTACAGCAATACTTCGTCGTTGCTGACCCTGACTACGGTATCCGCCAGGGGCGGCTTCTCAATAAGTGCGCCCGTGCGCGCGCACTGCCTGCGAAAATAAATGGAAAAATAAAATCTTCCCTACATACAATTTAACATAAACTAACTATAATTTGCGAATTTACATATTTTTGAATCTCCACTGGCCGCAGAATACATTATTTATAATAGCGAAATCGAGGCACGACGGCGACGATCAAAACGCAGAGCGTCCAACGGCGGCCTCCCTCCGTAACAACAACTAGTCTAAATCTGCCGTGCGCTAGTGTTCGGCGCTCTTGTTAAATGCATTTTCGTCATGCAAAACGGTCGGAAATGTTCGTAAAATCACGAGAAGTCATAGCTCGTCCGTGCGCTATTTAGATTCGCACTTTGTAGCTTAATTTAGTGATAATTTGCAAATCTTGCGTATATAGGTATGGTGTCACAAGCTGATTTTTTCAGGGATGAAAGTACATGATAAGATAACCCTTATTCCGGAGGTAATACAAAATTAGACTCCACAAAAGGACACTATCATCAAAAATCGAGATATTGGTACCATCGTATAGAGGAAAAAATACTTATTTTTTGGTCCAATGCACAATAAGGTGTTTGTAGGAAGTATTTTTTGATAATTATTCAAAAAAAATCATTTGCATTAGCCCATATGGCCGAAAAAAAATTTAAATGTAAATATCTCGGTTTCAACCGTGCAAAAATTTAATTAAAAAATAGTTATTTTTAAATATAACACTCAATTAACAAAAAGGGAAGGCCTAAATGAAAAAAAAGTATTCTTTATAAAAGTTTCGCTTATGTCTTGACAAGGTAACAGAGCGAATCCTATATTTTTTGCTTATAAACTAACAAAGGTATTACAATAAACAATGAGAGACGTCATGGATTTACGCCCTAATTAAATATGTCCAGCCTCTTCGCCTTCAAGCTACGGCTGATGCAACATATTTGTTATAGGTCCTGAAAAATTCAGCTTGTGTGGAAAAAGTGGGAGGTAAATCGTTTTTTAGAGCGAATATTACATACTACTATTATAAGTATTATTCTGTAATACTCCAGTCGAGCCGTGACGCTTGTTAATTAGCTGCATATAAACTTATAAATTTAGTGTACGTAATATTATTTAGTGTTTTACATTTTTATTTATATACTATTATTCTACTGTAGTGGCTAGTAGTTCGGGTTCTGACAATTGCTGTGGGGGCATAAATTCAGTTGACAATATTATTAAAAATAAAAGCTAGAGAAATACGTATTTTTTTAATGGGGATCCAATTTAAATTTTTTTTATCCGTGCAACTTCATCTAAAATAAGGGGTGGATTACTTAATACCGTACTTAAAATTTCATTCAGATTTAAGCACGTTTAGTTCTTGCATGGTGGAGTAAGATATGCAGCCGTTATTTAATTTTCCTCAATGGCGATTAATTATCCTTAACTACGTCTCTATGTAATTTCGTTAAATAAAGCTAAACAACGTTTAATAATTAAAGTGTGGCAAGTATAACTGGAACAGCGGAAAGAATGCGGACAAAAAATTGGCGATGTTGTCGAGTAACTTTAATATTTTTTGAGAATTAATATGTATACCTATTATTTAGATAAACACATAATTTAATATACTCATTAACTCATTGAAAATAACTGACAACTGAAACTTAACTATTACTTCAACTTTAATTCATAATCTATTTTACACATTAATTTAAATAAATTTGCGACATTTATATCTATTTGCCCGATACATCCGGCAACAGGTGCGTCAGGTTCCCCTCGTCCTCGTGACAAAGTGCATCAAGGCGATTGGCTGCAAGCCATTTTTCCTCGCTTCGCTCCTCAAACGTCGCTGTTCCAAATAAGTTTGCCACACTTTATATATGCTATTAAACATTTATATAGATTCCAAAAATTTTGAAATAATAATCTTTTGAAAAAATCCTTGTGATCCGAAAATTATATCCAAAGTTGTCCAAAAATGGACACAATTTTGGTCAAAATTTTCGAAGAAGAAATTAAATTTTTCATGCAAATCTCCGAAGTAACAAAAAAAACTAAAGTTTAAACAGAAATTTTCATATTCATACAAATTTAGCTTGAAATAATGAATATTTTGGTCAAAAACAGACTGCATTATGCCATACTAATTTGTATTAAGTTTCAGAGGAATACATCTTACGCTTTTTTGATATTTAAAAAAATAATAATACTTTGAACCACTGTTTCTTGAAAATGAAGCCATTTAGGATTTACGTTTATATATGCATTTTCTATTAGAAATAATTCTGGCTAGGTTGAAGGGCCCTAACTAATTCAATAAAAAAAAAAGCATCCAGTAAACAATTAAATAATTTTTCTACCTATATAATCGTCATCCTGTACATGATTCATTAATCGGTACTTTTGTATGAATATAAAAATAACTTTTCTTTATTGGATCTGGATAAAAAGATTGAAATAAAGAGGTAAGGGCGACCGATGCCGGTTTTAAAATTAGACCAAACATGTGCCAAGAAAAAGGATGGTCGGTCTTTCACCAGACATTTTAACCAGTAGCGTGCCGTGGGTATAAGGGCGGGAGGGGCGAGCTATTTCGAGGGCGCCGAATGATGAGCCATTTGCAGTTTGCATTAGGAGACTGAGGCGGGTTAGATAGAGGGCGGGGGGGGGGGGGCATTCGCCCCCCCTGGCCCCCTATACGGCACGCTACTGATTTTAACCCCCGAAATCTTGTGGCGAATGGAATTTCACTTTAAAGCTAGGAAACGGCAAAGTCGAAGGGCTAACCATCGACGAAAAGATGTACAATAAGACTTTTTTGCCATCAAACCGATATATTTTTTAACGTTTTCGAACTTGTCCTGATTTTTATTTTTGAACTTTATTGATTTGTAGTTACAAGTTACAATAAACAGTTTTAATGGTTTACTCTTCTGGAATCGATAAGTACCTACTTATTAACTTCTTTTAGTGCGCAACAATTACCATTCAAGAGGGCACATAATTCATGTTTTTTAAACGGTTTTAACGAGTTTTGGGTAAAAAATGGGCGTGGCCCCCTGCAGCGGGCATCTCCCTATGCGTATGAAAAAACCTACATAAATTGCGCACTACCTATTTAAAACCTCACGAGCTGCCACTGGTATTCGCGAGTCCAATCATCAGGATCTCGCCTTCTAAACGGTCCAACAGCGGTGCAAAATAACTTCTCCTTCAGCTATTTTGGTGGATACCCGCGGAGTGATAAAGAAAATATCTTCGGAGACGTGAAATGTTGGCAGTAGGATGATGACGGTACAATGGATATGGGGCGACGACGGTAATTGACCTGACGAGGCTTCCTGCACGGATGATATACAATTCCCCTAATGCGCGTGGGCGTATACGTTACTGCTTTCCGGCCGTACTTCGCTACTACGATTTTACGTCTTCGTGGTGGCGCTAGACAAGGAACAGAGGAAGATAGGTTTTGTGTGAGTGAAAGAGAAAGAAAGTAAAGACGAGACTGAAAGAGAAAAAGTAGTAGAGCTAAACGGACTTAGCACCAGCTCAGAGAGAGAGAGAGA
>MU182998.1:152870-233268 GCA_016904865.1 Pissodes strobi | reverse complement strand
AAGTAGGGTTGACCGGATCTAGCGCCGCAGAAGTAAGAGAGGAAGAGAGAGAGTAGAGATGAGGATGGTCGGAACGGACCTAGAACCAGCCTCGGAAAGAGAGTGTAGGAGTGTTACCTAGATAACCTATGCAGTAGCAGCTAAGGCGGGCAAGACAGGCGGCGGCGATGGCGGTTAGTGTTTTGATCAGCTGGTCAGCTCGGCTGCTGCTTCGAGAAACCGGGTGTATTCTGCGGGTTCAGCGCGATGCGGCCACACGTTACCCGGATCAGATCACAGGGCTTCAAAGTCATTTTCACTTCCCGCATGGCCCTGCGCTTGCTTCGCTCGCTCCGGGGCGCAACCAATCCAATCTAACACAAATTTAAAAAATAAACAAACATAACTATAAAAAATAAAGAAAACATGTCTTGTGCCCAACGGGAACTGAACGCAAGCCCTCTGTATCGCAAACACAGCATCCAACCACTAATACGAGCGCACTTGAAAGCAATTCGCTGGACCATAAAGGCATTATGTTTGATAGAGTACAGGGTTATTGATTATAAATGCCCCCGTCCTCTAACTTTTATATTTGACATTTGGTAAAAAAGTATCCCAAATAAAAGTTTTATGGTTGAAAACAAAGTTTTCAAAGAATCTGCCTTCACATATACAGGGTGTTTCCAAAAGTCTGGGCGTGGTAGAACTTTCTTATTTCAAATTGATACCCTATCTTTTTATTTGATATTCGGATTGTCCTTCATATTCTAAACATTTTCTATGTAGCATATACTATACCTGTCTCTAACGGTCTTTGAAATGTTGATAGTTGAAAATCGACCATTTACCAAGTGTGACAGCTTGTAAAATCTAAACGGCTAAAGATAGAACAAAACGGTTTGCACTTTCCTATATTGGTTTTTCATAAGCTATCGTATGACACTAACTTTATATTTAATCAGAGGTTAAATTTATCCCTTATTTTTTAACCTCTGGCTAAATCTAAAGTTAGTGTCATACGATAGCTTATGAAAAACCAATATAGGAAAGTGCAAACCGTTTTGTTCTATCTTTAGCCGTTTTGATTTCATAAGCTCTCAAACTTGGTAAATGGTCGATTTTTAACTGCCAATATTTCAAACACCGTTAAAGAGAGGTATAGAATATGCTACACAGAAAAGGTCTAGAATTTGAAGGACAATCCGAATATCAAATAAAAAGATAGGGTATCAATTTGAAAGAAGAAAGTTGAACTACGCCCAGACTTTTGGAAACATCCTGTATATGTGAGAGTAGATTCTTTCAAAACTTCGTTTTCAAACCATAAAACTTTTATTTTGGATACTTTTTCGTAAAACTTCAAATAAAAAAGTTAGATCAATAACCCTGTACAGATTGGCTTTATTTTAACTTTTCTCATAACTTTTTGGCTTAGTTAGGCATCTCGTACTACTAATTAGTAACATTGTGTACTAGATAACAACAAGCCAGATATAGTCTAACCGATCGAAACGCTATGAGAAACTTGAATAAGAATTATGGAATTTCAACAAAAAGTTTTAATCAACATATTGATATTTTTGTAAATTTATGAAATGTAGTTTGTTCAATCTAACATTGTGTGTTATATCGAATAAACATATTTATGTCTAATCTTATTTTAGGTACTATGTCTTTACCTAAGATGTACGATCGATATTGGTTGACGTTTATGTTTGCAGTTTTTTTCATCAAAAGTCATGTGTAAAACCGATAATCCTGAAAGATGGAGTCGTTGTTGAAACTGATTACTAGTGTTCGAGCCAAGTGATGTAGTGTACTGATAATACGTTTTAGTTAAGTGTTGAGAAAACGGATTAACTCATTGTTCTCTTTGCTGACATGGTAATTGATTAATTGAATTAGTATTCAATTAATTAATCTTGGGCAATCGTTGCAGAAATTGATGTACTGAACAGCGTTAATAACCATGTCTGGCAAAAAACTGAACCTCCTTCGCCTCCGATTCTGGAATATTTCACGTCGTCACTTTTTTGAGGTCACTAGTTTAGGCAGCAGTATAGGATCGCGACGGCAAAGTTTTGAAGTACCATTGTGGATCTACCTACCAACCCCTATTCTCGAATCTTCCTTACGATTCCTTTCCTTTTTGATTTGGTTGCTTATTTGAAATTAAATTCCTCTCCTCTACTGGGATTTAACACTGTATGGTTCTTATGAGTGTCGCCATATTGAGTAAAGTTCAATTACACGTGGATAGTTCCTAATTTCTTTTTAATCTTCATTGCAGCAATCCTGTCCCGATCATCTTTTGGGGCAAATAACTGATTTAATAGTCAGCCGATTCCAGAAGAAGCCCTTCCACTAGTAAGCATTGGTTTCATTTCTTATTTTTATTGCCATTTTATGTTCTTATTTCAGTCGTTCTATCTTTGAATGTTTCACAGATTTTTGTATAATTTTTCTTATTTATTTCATGTTAATTTATTTTATTTTAATTGCCCTATCAATGTTTCACAGTTAATTAGTTAGTTTTCTGATCTTTCCTTTGTTTGATATCTCATTTTGCTTCTTCAATTTGCAAATGTCTACTTCGGTTTATGCCGAAATTAGAGTATGTTGATGTTTTGCAGGTTTTTTTTAGATCGGACCAGTTTTTTAGTATCGAATAACTCTGTTTGGACGTGACAAATTTTTCTTACTATCGGATGAGTTTTTCGACTGGACAAAGACTGGAGAGAAACTTTCTTACGACCGGATGAGTTTTTCGGAATGAACAAGTCTTTTTTATGACCGGAGAAGTTTTTCTTACCAGAGTTGATTCTGTTGGCTTACTTACTTGAAGAGTCCGTCAACCGACTGTACCTTACCATCTTCGGAGTCATCACGTTTATCATGTAAAGGAATCCATCAATTCTGACAGTCAATACAGGCAATAGAATGGTAAAATAGTTGAAACCATAAAAACATAAGAAAGATATTGTCAATAAAGATCAAGTACATGCATAGGATAGACTCATGTACCAAGACACCCAAACTAACACAAACTAACCCAAACTTCAAAGAACATTAAAAACTGTTATAGCATTTACCTACTAATTCTTGTTTTATATGCAAGCAAAAATTAACAAACAGTACGTAATATAGAGTGCGATGTCTACATAAATTGCAAGGAATACAAAAATGTGAGAAATAAATTGAATATTTGCAATATGATTGTGGGCTCAAAGTTATCTCGGGTATAGCTTTTAGCCATTTTTGTCGTAAACTTACGTCCTTTGGAGAACCGAAAACGTAATTTTTAGGTCAATTTTTATCGTTTCCGTTACAGCCAGGCATACAATACTTTTGAGTTATAATTAGACTAAGTATCTGTTACCACAAAACTAGCCAAAACCGAGAGAAAAACATGCAATAAACACGAACGTATCTTATAAACTGTGCTGTAAACAATCCGGCCGACCAGCACAAAATCAATATGGCATTAAGTCCGAAATATATGGTTTTACTTATTTAAAAGTACGCCAAACATTATAAATTGTATACCTAAATATACAGCGAAATATTAGCTACACGTTTCACGGACTTAAAAGCACTAGTTGAGAAAAATGCAACAAACACTAATTAAAGCAGTCAAATTTGTAAACTAATCTTTTGTTTTTATTTCTGTTGCATCGCCTCAGATGATGCGCTGTTGCCGGCTCTATAAGGAAAGTATTATTTTATGAAAGTTCACGATCAAGTTAGTAGTATTAGATAATAAAATACGAAAGGCGAACCTATAAAAAGAGGAAAGAACATCTTATGGAAATATGTTTTTAACAATATTGAAGAAATTGTAATGTAAGAGATACATTCTTTATATACGGGCATGCTAATGTCCGCTACTATCGTAGTAGTATACGCGTCTTGATCGCAATTGCTCTTCCACCCGCAAGCCCCCCTCCTACATCTTCGCTTCAAATAGCATAGGCCCGCATCCATGACGTCAAGAACTAAAATTTTGTGAGCAGTTTGTCATTCTTATAGAGGTGTTGTGTCTGAACGTACCTAAAGAAGTTTTAGCGTCAAAAATACCCGAATGAACATGCATAGCCGAGCGAAATGCATTACATAGCACGGCGTGATCGCTCAATCCAATTCATTATCCAGTAAAATGTGTGCTAAACCCGCTTAAAGAAGTTTTCACTTCAAAAATACGAGCAGTGACATTATAGACAAAAATGGGCACCTAGAGTTAATAGAAGAACTACTAGCATTTTATAGAGAGAAAGAATAGCATGAAATCATAATTTTTAAGAATAGTATTAGCGATAAATACCTTAAAGATAACTCATAGCAAAAGACGTATGTGTAAAATGCGCGAAATTAAAAAGAAAATGGAAGGAGTACTTAGGCCGTAAAAAGACAAATAAAAAATACATAAGAAGAGAAAGTAGAAAAAAATTAGAAAGTATAAGGAAAATAAGTGGAAAGTTTATAAGGAGGAAAAGAAGCTTAAAAAGAATTCACGAGAAACATGTGAAAAGTATCATGTAAAATAAATAGGTCTAAGTAATAGTGAGGAATTCTTATCGAAATAAATGTAGCGGTGTAAACGCTACCAACCCCGGAAATCTAGTTTTTCCCCTTTCACTGGTCACCTTACATAGTTATTCTGAACTTGGAATGTATGTCTTATAATTTAAAACACTAACTATTTTACTTTGGAATATTGGAACGTACCCAACCGTTATCGATGGATACGGTTTCGAACTGCTCGTAGTCGTCCCTCATTTTCAAACGTTCTCTTGACCACATTTTTTTGGCAATTGATGCCAATGCGATGAACGTGTGGGTAGAGAAACGCCAAGTTTTCGAAGTCAAGATATAATCATTGTAATTTTGGCCATCAGGTGTACTATTATTATTAATTTATCATGAAATAAATTGTCAAGCACTCTGCCATTAATATTGTATCGTATTATCGGCTATATCGTTTCGTAAATGTATTTTATGTAAAGTGATGTTACCCTTTTCATGAGGTATGTTATATATTTGTGTTTATATTTTAGATAGCTCAAATTATTTATAATAACTAGAGTTCATTTTTCGCCTCGTATTTCACTAGCCTAAAGAGTTTCTCCAGTTTCATTCCTGCCAGTTCGAGACCCTTTGTCGAAGTGATGCTGACCCACATGGCGAGACGTGCAGCTTCACAGGAAGTTATAACTCCCTAAGTGTCGTATGAGTTAGGGAATAGCCATCAACCACTGCCAGTTAATTCCACTTCCGTTTGAACATTTCGAATTTACCGTTAAATGATTTCTAATCGTTTATTATCTTTTATGTCATACCAGTATATTATTGTGTTTTATACCTTAGATACCATTTACATAATGGATTACTTTATGCCCTTGCGGGCATAAAGTCCACTTTATGGCCCGTGCGGGCATAAAGTACACTTTATGGACTCAAATAATTAAATTAAATTCGTATTTTTTTAAATATTTACATATTGTGAATACAATAACGAACTAGTATGACATAAAAGTTTGTATGCATCACGGGTAGATGTGTACGCCCTCGGGCGACTTATAAACCCTCTGGCCAGAGGCCCTCGGGTTTGTAACATTGTCGCCCTCAGGACATAAATATCTACTTAATACTCTTGGTACATAAATAACTATTATCGTATCAATTACCGTTTCTTACCGTTATTTGATAAATTAATACCGACTTTCTTCATTACCGTTGTAATAAAATATATGCTTATTCCGCTACACTAAAATTTCAATTCAATTGCAAATGATTTTCGATATTTAATATTTAAGTCGCCAGTGACATCTATTCACGAATGGGTTTATTTCGTGCGAATAACGATTTTAGAAGCGCTACTAAGCTATTTTGTACATATAGTTCGTGAATTTATTTTACTGTAGATTACTATATTTAATATTGGGTATTTCTATTACTTGACGCTACGTGGTTTATAGTGTTAATCACATGTTATAAATTAGCCAATAAAACATCGGCAGACATAATTTTGTCCAACGTCTTGGATTTTGATTACGAGAGGTTTTATCGTGTGTTGAGACGTTGACGGGTAAGTGTTGGTTTTTAATCTTGAAATATTTAATTCATCTTGCAATATGTTTAACTAATTCTTTACTTTTTAAATACATAATTAATATCTGTTTATGATTCGTTTAGTCTTATTCGACTAAAGGAAGAATTCAGCATTGTTATAATTTACTTTTAATTAGCTTACATCTTCAAAATTTTTTAATAATAGTTGTGATCTATTGGGTAAGAATACCGATTTATTGGTGAATATTTGCGTCTCTCATTAATCAAATTCATGTAATTTGAAAGAGGCTTAGTCCAAATTTAGGGAGAACGTAATTATTTTATCGTTCAGTGGTCACGCACATTTTATACGTATTTTCATTCAAATTGAACAGTATTATTTAGGTTAATTCTCGGAGTAAATTCTATATATTCCTGCAAAGGTAGTGAATTAAATTTTCAGTAGAATTACTCCGAATTTTTCCTCAGAGTATTGCTCTTTGGTTTTAATATTTTTTCTTTTCAGGTTCATTTAATTAAATGTTCAATTTATTTGTTACATCAAGCATATAATTATTAGCACTTGCCCTGTCTAGTCTCAATCCTAATGTACCGACATTACTTTAGATTTATGAGAGGTTAATCTTGCATATGTTAATTTATCTGGTTTTATCTGTTATCTAAATTTTTATCTCGAATGCGAGGTAGTGATTATATTATATTTATCTTTAAGTAAATTAAGGCGCAATTGCTCTCAATTTTCGTTTATGTGCCAAGGGCCTAAATTAAAGTAATAGTAATTACTTATTTTGAGCTAAAAGACTGGTTATTAGAGGTTGTACCGCTATTTTGCTATTCATTATCAAATTCAAAGTTATCTTTTCTTAAATTTACCGAGAGTCACTGAATTGGAACGTTATTCCATTATTTTCTCTTGAATTTTATATTTTAAAGTAAAGAAAAGTATATCTTAAGTAACAGTAGTTATTTATAATTTTTCCTTGATGTCTGCTCAACTTAACATTGCAATTTGAGTTTCTGATTATATCTGCTTTTACCAATTAATTTTTAATTTGTAATTGCTTCATCATATGTGTAACATTGTCACTGATTTTCACATGATATTTCCTTGAATATTATTTAATTAGCAATATACATTGGTCTAAGACTAGTTTATTTCTCCTTTCATGTTATAAATCTGCACGACTGATTGAAGAAAACACCTTGCTGTACCAAACCAATCTGAGGAAACCAATCCTTCGTGAATCAAATAAGTCCTCGATAAACCCAACAGATACTAATTTGGGAACACGCAGAAATGGTTCCAGTGGAGGTCCCAATACGATCGCATGGTTACGGAATAATTGGGCGAAGCTAAGGGTTAGTCAGTCAAAAGATAAACATATTGTAAAGACCAATTGTTTTTTTTAATCTTTCACAATTAATTTTTTAATCTTTCACTACTAAGTCAATTTATTTAACAGATAAACTTCATTTCAAATAATTTCATCAATTAGATTTGTAATTTAATTATATCGATAAACTACATTTCAAATAATTTCATCAATCATATTTGTAATTTAATTGTATAATTAATATATTGTTGTTTCGGAATTTAGTTCTTTAATTTATCGCAGGATAGAGGTCTGTGAGACATTGCGAATTGTAAGGGCAAATTTCTGATATATTTTTCTTTATATTTATTTATATTTAAGTATTCATATTCAGTTAGCATTGTCTCTAGGAACTCTGGCGCCTAAAAAAAAATTACTGTTATTAAGTGAAACAACCTACCCCCTGAAGAAGAAAAAACCGTAAAGAAAAAAACGAGTCTCAAAACGAACATCATTTACCAAAAAAAATTTCTTATGGTTATGAAAAGTAGTATACAGTTAGCGAACAACTAGTATTTCATTACAAAATGGCGCCCAACGCCATACTTAATTAATTAATTAATACTACGCTACAAAATGGCGCCCAACGCCATACATAATTAATTAATTAATATTTCGCTAACTTTCCTTACACCGTATATTGTATTATCTTGGATAGCAATTATCTTGCTAATATTATAATTATTATTATCATCTGATTTATTTCTGTATTACGTGTACTTACCAAAATGCTACCTACGCACTTACTGTAATTTGCTGTAAGCCTTATAGCAGTAGACCGCCTTACATAACTACCACTTTAGGTTATTGTCCATAAGCAGCAGGTCACCGAATTGAGCTCACTTCGATTTCTTCTGTAAATCTTCATTGACTATATATGTTCTTCAAAGGTCAATTTAAATGATTTAATATTTCTTTTTTAGTTGTCCACTGATATTATCGCTGCCATGGGTATTCTGTGATTATCTGTCCGAACGTAAAAATTCATATTTTAGTCCGTTCTGTGATTATCTGTAAATTAGTCAGAACTTTTAAAATTTGGGCCATACTTATTATAAAGAAATTTATTATTATTTTAAGTGCAGTACATAATCTCAATTAGGTTTGAGACCTAACTAATCTTCCATTGGGCTCGTTATATCTGAAAATATATTTAATATTTATATAAATAACTTAATTAGGATCTTTGATGTTTATTTTGGAATTCTGAAGGCAAGGTCAAATTGAGTTTATAATTTCTTTTAAGGTTTTCTCAATATTCTTAGTCAGCGTATTTTCTAAATTTGACTACCCTAATTTCAGTGCTTAAAAATTATTGATATATTTATATTAGAAAATTTAGTGCCCAGCTGTCTACGCTCTCTGCGATCCCCTCAATATTAGTTTTTTCATAAAGATATCCATAGCTTCTAATATTCGTATTTTTTGCTGTCTTCTACCTAAAGCCCTGTAGATTTCCCCGAAAGTTTGTTGATATGTTGACACATATTTACAATAAAAAATATCGCTTATTACCACTTTCAAAATATATGTTTAATAAAACGAAAACAGAACATATGTATGTGGTAAATAGGTGGCAAAATTTATAGCCGTTGAGGCGCCTGAAATTTTATGTCCAGGAAAGTATTGCGTAATATAAAAAACGAGGGATGCAAGGGAGCAACCAACTATCCGCTGTTTCTAGAATATTTATGGCTTTAAGCCGACGGCTAAATCTGCCTATTGATTTAGCTTTTATTCAGTTTTATTTTCATATGGGTCCAATTTAATTTTCACTGCAATAGCTCTAAATTCTGTTTAATAATAGTTATAATTAGGGTAATATTTATATTCTCAAAAGATGTAATTTAAGAAATAGTGAGGTGAAAAAATTGTGTTTATTTTATGTGATATAATAACTTAGTTGAAGCACAAGTTAGAAATAAGCTGATATTTATTAAAATTAATAGCTATTAGTGAACAAAGCAAGATATAACATATATTGATATGCCAAACTTCCTGAAACACTGCAGCTTCATCAGAAGGTGGAACTAAGAATTTTGAAGATTTAACACTTGTGAGATATAACTGCATTGACTTCCGAGTAGATGTACAGGTCAAGAAAATAAAATTATGAATGAAGAATTATTCAAGTGTCTGTTAAACAACGTTATTATCCAGTTCTGCCATTTCAAAAAGAAATTATCAATTCGAAGCTAGATAAAATGTTAGAATTGGGTGCTATAAAATCTTCAACTAGACGGTGATAATCACCGTTGTTATTGGTTCTATGAGTAAAGCATGTGACGTTGTGACTATGGTACAAGGTACTGAGGTGGCGATATTGCAGATGCTTCTGGAGGAAGCACTGGCAAGGTTCTAGCAATGGTGTAGGGATAATGAACTTAGTGCGAATCCCAACAAGGTAGAGATGGTTATCTTTACCAGGAAAAAGAAGTTGGAGGCCTCTCCCAACATCACGTTGGAAGGGATCCCTCTTATGACTAAAAAATGCGTCAAGTATCTTACTGTCTGGTTGGACTCCAAACTGACCTTTAGGAACACATTCGGCTCAAGACCGCCGCGGCGCTCAGTGCTCTGTGGGCTTGCCGCAGCATGATGTGGACGATGATTGCTCCGATGTTTATGCACGGAACGGTTATTCGGTGGCCAGGATCCATGAAAACGGCGTCCAGACTAGTGCTTGACAAATTACAGTGACTTGTATGTTTCTGCATTACCGGAGCCATGAGGACGGTGGCACCCACAAGTTGCCTCCGTCAGTGGACTGAGTGAGGCACGAGGCGGCTAGAGCGGACCTGAGATTGGCTGATGTGGAGGGACAATGGTCCTGCCATAGCCACTGTGGTCTATGGCGAGGCGTGTCTGGGGACCTAACCATCCTCAGTATGCCAGGTAACGCGATGATCCCTGAGATATGCTCCCACGAGAGGTTAAACTTCCCCTTCCCTACGAAGGAGGGATAGACTAGTCTGGTTCACAGATGGGTCCAGAATGGGAACACTATCTGGAGCTGGTGCGTACTATGAGGCCCTGGGGCGGGAATTATCCACCCGATTGGACGAGCACACTACGGTTTTCTATGCGAAAATTTTTGCGATCATGATAGGGATCTGGCAGTCGTTAAGTCTCAATGTCGGTGTCGGGGGGATTTTCAGGCCGCACTCATGGCGCTGAAGTCGGTCAGCGCGGGCACCTGGTCAGGAAGTGTAGGGCGGGCTGATTGAACTTGCATGAAAAACGCTGGTCTGGGACCCGGGACACTCGAGTGTACCGGGAAACGAGGCCGCTGACGCCTTAGTCAGAGAAAGTTCCGCACGTAGTTACTTAGGGCCTGATTTCTGTGTGGGATCGCCCACAGTGTTCGCGAAGAGCATTGGAAGCCTGTAGAGGTGGACGGCTCTGGAAATGAGACAGACGAGGCTCATGATACATGGGTCCGCGAAGCGTCTCGCCAGGGGGTTGTTGTGTCTACCTACGAAGGAATGCAGAGACCTGGTAGGATTCTACACTGGGCACTGTAGGCTTAGACGCCACCTAACTCTGCTGAGAATGGCATAGGAGAGAGAGTGTAGATGGTGCATGGAGGACGATGAGAGCCCATAACATCTACTTACGGAATACCCCGCCTTCGCATCGGCAAGATTCAAAATCTATGGCGAAACGCCGATCGAGCCAGATTCAGTGCGTCATATTAGTCTGAAGGAGAGGCGGGCTTTCTTAAGGAAGATCGGCATCCTGGAGGTTCTCTAATGCGGGCTGGGGGCACAACTTGCCCAATTGATGACCTAAGTGCACCGCCCTTTCTAATACTGACACTGATACTACTGGTTCATAAACCTGAATGCTCTGTGTCGACTTCCGTTGCGTCATAGTCAGTGAGTTGACTATGCATCATGGTGCCCTTAGAAAATTGCGTGAGTCCAAGGCTTACAACATTAGAGAGTAAAGTTGCGTATTGGCTAGTTTAATTATAAAAGCTTTTTTGGCCTATATACCGCATTTACTATAACATCTTAGTCTTATTTTAATCATTCCTTTGCCTTTTCATCTACACGCTTTCGCAACTTTTCAATGCCTTGTAGTATCAGTATCAGTATCAGAGCGCCTAAGGACCGTGGACACACAACGGAGATAAAACGTGAGCTTAGAACTCTTACGTCTAACTGTGCAGAGGAAACACCTTATTCACTGTGGAAGAGACCACAGCTGCTTGTAAGCAAACTAAAGCAGGGAAAGCCCCTGGAATTGATTGAATTCATCCTGAATATATTTTACAGAGCGGCAAATATACACGAAAGTGGCTCGCTTGCTTCTATACAGAATTTTTAATTTTACCCCCGACACTTAAGTAGGTGAAAATCATAGGCATCCTAAAACCTTACTAAAACAGAGTTTGCACTCATGTGCAAATATTCTGTTTCGGTATTGTGGATAAAACTCTGTTTCAGTGCATGTTGCCGAAGGTTCCAAACCCCAACGTAATTCTAAAACCTGGAAAACCCAACAATAAGCCAGAGAGCTACCAACCTATCTCGTTGCTGAGTGTAATTTACAAACTGTTAGAGCGACTTATTTACAACAGAATATGCTCAAGAATCCTAGAGAGCATACCGATAGAGCAGGCCGGCTTTCGACCAAACAGTGCGCTGATCAGGTCCTATCCCTGACAGCTTTTATTGAGCCCGAATTTCAAAGACAGTTAAAAACATCAGCTGTATTCATTGATCTTACAGCAGCCTATGATACAGTTTGGAGGCATGGCTTGATCTCTAAGTTTGCACGGGAGATATCTTGTCTAAAGACAGCTAAGCTAATTGAGGATATGCTCAGTAACAGAACGTCCATGGTTATCTTGGGCAACTCAAAAAGTAAAATAATGAAGCTGAGCAACGGTTTACCCCAAGGATCGGTATTGGCACCACTCCTCTTCAATCTGAAACAGTATCAAGGAGATTTGGATATGCAGATGACTTGCCAATAGCTACACAAAGTAAACACCTCGAAGTAGCACAAATTAATCTTACTGAAGATTTAAACACCTTGGGGCAATATTTCCGTAAGTGAAGACTCCAACCAAGGGCAGTAAAAACTGAAAGCTTATGTTTTCATTTAAATAACAAATTGGCCAACAAAGAAATTGAGGTATTTTTTGAAGAGAAGTTGCTGAAACATAATAAAACCCACAACACCTCGGAGTCAACCTGGATAGGACACTTTCCTATAAAAAGCACCTGACAAACGTTGCTGCAAAAGTTAACACCAGAAATAATATCCTGCAGAAATTGTGTGGTGCCACATGGGGATCTTCGACGACTACTTTGAGATCATTCAGCCTTGGGATTGGCATATTCGGCGGCGGGGTACTGTGCCCCAGTATGGCTCAACAGTGCACATACCAAACTGGTGGATCGCCAACTTAATACTACTATGCGCCTCACTATCAAATCTACCGCAGTTGACTGGTTGCATGCTTTGAGTCATATACCACCTCCAGCCCTCCGAAGGCTTAATGCGCTTTTAAGGGAATATAGAAAAATAGTGCATGACCCCGAGCTCCCAGCCAACTCTGATATGAATGATCTGCGAATAAACAGACTTCGATCTAAAAACCCCTCTCTGAGGGAACTAGTTTACTTCACGCTGAAGATTTCAACATCACCAAAGCCTGGAGAGAGAGATGGGAGAGAAATGGATCAGCCGAAAACCTGATGATACCGTGCATAACGGAGAAGCCACCGGGTTTTGACCTACCACGAAAAACTTGGTGCACACTA
Organism: Pissodes strobi; assembly: GCA_016904865.1. NCBI lineage: Eukaryota > Metazoa > Arthropoda > Insecta > Coleoptera > Curculionidae > Pissodes > Pissodes strobi. The sequence goes on along the minus strand of MU182998.1, from coordinate 220,067 downwards.
AACCGAATCCGGATGAGCCATGGTATATGCAAAGATTCCCTATTCAAATGGGGAAAAACCAATCCCCACAGTGTGACTGCAGCGCTGATAGGCAAACCGTCAGGCACCTTGTGGAAGAGTGTCCACTAAGATTGTACGATGGCGATCCGACTGATTTCCTGTTTGCGACTGAAAGTACAATAGAATATATAAATAACTTAGATGTACGTATACATGTTTACATATATGTTTTAATTTTTTTTGAGATGTGTATAAGCCATACGATAAATAAATAAATAAATGCCTTGTTGACAGTCTATTCCTTCTAGAATTTGAACCTACATTCTGAAATGTTTAGATGCCTACTTTAGAGAAATATTTTAAGCATTTAGAAGTAGTACTTCTTGTCTTAAAGAAGCTAATTTTATTTTGAACTGAGAGAAGTATCATTTCTGTAGTCTAGAATTAAAATTCTTGCGCTTTGTTGTAATCCAAATAGGAATTGCTGTTGATCCAGTAAGGTCGAGGCAACTTACAGCAGTTATAAACTGTTAGAGTCGCACGGCTCGTTGATAAGTTTTCCGATACCATTGGCCTCTTACCTTTACAGATCTAAAAGTTCGCCTGAAGCGACTCATGAATTTTTTTTTCAGAAGATTAAGAATCCCTTATATTGGCACGTGTTCAAATCTTGCATATACATTTTATGTTCAAACTGATACTTCTGTCTCTAGGCTAGAAGCAGTACTTACTTAGAAATATTACAACTGTGAATAGGTGGTTTGCTATCTTGCACCCACGTTATTATGTCCAGAACATTCGAGTCTTAAGCTGGAATACCTTGCCGTTTTATGAACTGTCGAGAAGCTGAGATGATATTTGGAGCCGTCGCAAAAGAGATCAACATGAGATATTGTCACGAATAGTTTAGAGAGTAGCGCGTTTTTTAAAGAATAACTTCTCAGAGAAGAGCCGCGTCGCGATTAGTACAATGACGGGGTCTCAGTACTCTACCAATATATGTTCTTTTCGTGAGGCCACGCCTAGTTCAGCGTGCAGGGGGTAACTGAGGTAGACCGAGACCGAGTTACGTGGGGTAAGAACAGATGATAAAATAAGCACGTTTAGTCTATAACCATAACAATGTATTAACGATAAAACTTTAACAATGATTATTGGTCAGAAAAATGAGATTCTATTATACCCGATTACTACGGTGCGCATATTTTCTCGATTTGAGGTACTGTTTATAGGTCTTTGTTTACTGTCTTATAATTTATAGTTTTTCTTAAGGGATGGGTTTTATTTAAGAGCACTAAAAGATTTCACTAAACTTTTTAACTGACTATTTAGACACTTGTCTTTCTCAGAACTCTGACAAACTTCTTGCCAGGACTTTGTTATGGAGGTTGTGAACTCCTGGTCCTAGCAATCGTCAAATGACTAACCGGTACCAAGTTTGGAAGGAATGGAAGAACCTAAAGCAGCCGTATGGCTAACTTTAAGAGCGGATAGAACCGGAAGGCAGTCGTCAAATGGCTAACCTTGGGAGCTGGAGGCGAGACTAAAGTCTCCCGAACTGAAGGTTCGTTAGCGTATTTATATTAAAAAATCATGACGATCATGGCATGCTTGGTTGAAAGTCGCTCCCGTTGATTGCTCGCGTTATTTATATTTTACTTTTAATGTTTATATAACAATCTCCAAGTTCAAGTTCAAACTTACGACAGGGTGATATTTCGTTAGTAGCTTATGCATTTTAGTAGATTACAATATATTGACCTATGTCACTCATATATAGAGTAGGGCAATTGAGAACTACGGAGAGTCTCGAGCGATTGCGCTGGATATTTTGAAGGCATTCGACAGAGTTTGGCATAATGGACTGTTCAACAAACTGCCGTTCTTCGAACTGTCAGCTTCTCTCTGCGGCTGGCTTGCCAGTTTCCTTAAGAACCAACCTCTGCAGGTTGCAGTTGATGGACACATCTCAGACACATTTACCATTAACGCTGGCGTGCCTTAGGGCGCAATACGTTCACCAACTCTGTTCCTCATCTATACTATTGATCTACTGACCGAAACGAATAATCCTGTTTACAGTTCTGCAGATGACAGTTAGAACCCTTGTCTCCCAATTTAGATCAGAAAAACCTTTACCAGCGACTGAGATTTATCACCGCAGACAGGAGCAGATTACAGCAATTAATCAAGACCTGGAGAAAGTTCAAACTTGGAGCGACATAAATTTGGTCCGGTCGGACTGCTGGGTGTCCCGGTCAACAGCAATATGTCGCGGCATGACCACGTTGCTAACATCGCAAAATCAGCCTCCCAACAGCTTGGTGCGCTATTTCTCAACAAAAAAAACCTTTAATTTGGTGGCGTTATATAGATGACATTTTTTCAATTTATCCATATAACGAACATTTTCTTAACGATTTTCTAAATCATATTAACACCATAGAACCCACAATCAAATTCACTATAGAAAAAGAAATTAATGAACAACTTTCATTTCTTGACATTCTTATTAAAAAAGACTTGAATAGTTTCGAAACAAAAATATACAGAAAACCAACACATACAAACAGATATTTAAATTTTAATTCAAATCACCCAATAATGGTAAAAAAGGGGGTCGTAAAAAGTCTATATGATCGAATGAAAATAATTTGTAATAATCAAAATTTCAACACAGAAAAAGAATTTTTGAGCAATGTTTTGATTAATAATAACTATCCTATTGATTTCATTCAAAAATGCTTTATAGAATTTGAACAACCAAATATCAGACAAAATCAAAATAGACCTATTGCGAACCTCTTTATTCCTTATATTCCTGGTTTATCAGACAAAATAAAACGAATAGGTAATAAATTTAACATTCGTACAATTTTTAAAACAGAAAACACCCTTAGATCTAAACTAACAAAAACAAAACCACTTAATGAAAATGAAACTACTAAAAATGTCATCTATAAAATACCATGTGAATGTAATAAATTTTATATAGGTGAGACCTGTAGACCATTATCAAAACGTATAAAAGAACACCAAACTTATATTAGAAATGCACAATTCCACAAATCACATATTTGTCAACATGCATTTGATAACAATCACAGAATACAATGGAACGCTTCTAGTATTTTGGCAAAGGAGCCTTCTTCTAAAAAACGTAAAATTAAAGAAAGTGCTTTAATTTTATTAAATAAAGATAAATGTGTTGCTTCAACTTCTGTAAGTTTTAATAGTACATGGTTACCTTTGCTAAAAACTGAAGTTGATAAGGGACACTTAAAAATTAACTAATCCTTTCAACATAAATCATTAAATTCTTCCAAAGCGAATAACACCAAATTATATATATATAAAACTTCATAAAAAAATTAATTTACCAAATAACACCTTATTATCAAACTAAATACCAGTTACCCAGTAATTAAATATGGCATTATAATTGTCATCTTGTCAAAGTCAGTTTAAAGCCTGACAATCTGCAAGAGCTTTTTACTGTTTTATTGTATTTGCTAACCATTTTCATTTTTAGTTTTTTGCTTTTCTTGAAAACGGTGTCCGAATAGACACCGAATCGAAGAAACTAGGTACAAATTTCATAAGGGTCACTAAACTTGCACTTGTGCAGTTTACATCCTTGAGCCGGGCCCGAAGTGGCTCTATAACAATCCAAACAAAATTTCAATCATTTGTGGAGCAAAAGGCAATCAATTCCAGGGTAAAAAAAACCGTATACACCGCAGCAGTTGCTCTTGCTCTATAAAGCGCAAATAAAATATTGCACACATCTGGGGTGCCGGCCGCACCAAAGCAGACTCTGAAGCTGCTGGATTCCATTCAGAATGGAGCTGTGCGTCTTGTCGGCGACCCAGAGTTGACCCGGAATCTGGTTAGTCTGACACACCGCAGACATGTGGCCGGGATGTCCCTGTTTTACAGATACTTTCAGGGAAGATCTTCCCAAGATTTGGCCTGTCTCATACGGCCCCTGGCAACGCCTGTCAGACAGTCACGACAGGCGGCCAGAACGCACCAGTTCGTCGTACAACTGGAAATACCTAGAACATCGCTTTATAAGAACTCCTTTTTCAGGCACACTGTGGAACTCACTCCTAGGACATTCGTTTCCTCCTAATTACAACCTACAACTATTCAAGAACTTTGGCAATCAACATCTTTGCACACACACCGCTCGTCGAGCACCATAAGATCCCCTTTGAGTGTGTGTGCCACTACCATAAAAAAATGTGATCATCGACTGTCTCTCTTTGACATAGTTGAAGAATCTAAAAGATCCTCATTATAAACTTGCTTGCTGGGCTTTAAGGCTTCAGAAATTTGACCACGAAGTCATTCACGGGCGTGTAAGAAGTCACGTTCTACCAGATAACTTATCTAGAGATCTTCCAGAGGAAGTTGAACTCGACATCAGATATATCTGGGTGAATGACATAAACGGTCGGTGGTATCTGAAAATACGTGATTAGATCATAAGTTCTCTCCTGTCCATCAAATTGATAACTATGTAGAACCAAACTTTCCTGAGTTAAAGGATAATTCAGCTTTTTGGGAAGTGGTGATTTCATGATGGCACTATTGCGGGTCATTAGGATATTTATAAAGCCTTTCATCGAATCGCTGGGTTATGTCATTGACCTGCTTTAAAAAGTGATATTTCTAGGTATGTTCGTAGATATCGAACTTGTTTTCAGTCGAGGCCTGATCGGAAGAGACCAGCTATCTTAATGGGAAAATCGTTGGAAATTACTAAATGTTAACAGACAATAAGTACAGACCTTTGTGACCTTCTTTTCAAGCATACGCATAAGGATCAGCAAATCTTAGCCATGATACGAAAATAAAAATATTTTAATGTTCTGACGATAGCGTGCAGTTTCAAAGTCGAGAGTTTACGAATTTAAGTAATTCATATGGTAATAAGATCATTTTCAAGCACAGTTATTCAGCTAACTGGATCCTTACTCAGAGAGTGAACGGAGTTTTAAAAGGCATTCTGTGAAGCACAAGTTACACGGTGTATTAACGCTTTAAATTTGATTGCAGGGGAGTATCGCATAATGTCTTTTATATCTATATTGTAGGTAATAACTGTAAGTACAAGGCAGCTAAAATATAATGAAGAATAATATTTTTGTGGTAATTCTCGAATTTCAACTCGAGCTCACTTCTAGATACCGCACATATCAATTCTAGATCTTTATTTAACTCATAAACGAGAAATAAAGTTGAGTGCCTGCATAAAAATGACACCGAGAATAATTTAATGCTCTAGCAAAGTTTAAAATAAAATGGCTATATCGGGTGTTCCACGATATTTTGATACATCTTGAATAGTACAGCTTTAAAACGGTTTAAATTGAAATGCAGGATAGCTGGAATTTTTCCACGGTTTTCTCAGTAGTTTCAGACATTTTATTGTAAACAGCGAAATGCAAAAATTGAAACTTGTTATTTTAAGAGATTTATTTTTATGGATGGTATCTTCCTTGGTTATGGCCAGTGGAACGCTCTGTGTGTTCTAGCATAACCAGAAAGCTAATTGGTTATTATTTCTTTTAAATATATTTGCTCACGTACCTTTATCTTGAATACTTAACCTTCGAGTAGTCACGCGATAATTTTCGACATGCTTAGTAGCCCCCGTCTCTGAGACTTATAAGTAAAGAAGTTATGCGAAAAACCTGGTTTTTTTATGGAAGCATAAAAGAAGGTATTAAACATGGTTTTAATTACAAAACTATTTCAACAAAATATTCATGCGCGTAGTGTAAATAAAACAATTTTTTCAAATCTTTTTTATTTAAAATCAATAAGTGGATTATAAATAAAATGTTAGGACATAAAGTTAGCAAATACTCACAAGTAGTAATTTATCATCTATGAAACACATTTACCATCGCTTGTCTTCCGATATGATTACATTGTAGTTTCTGAATCACCATACCCATCGATACGTTTTTAAAGCATAAAATTTTTTATCTTCAACCCGAGCCTGCTATCGCACCTCGATGCTTACTCATTCTGTTTTCCATATCCATCGAATACGTTGAAAAAACGTGCTCTGTGTTTGTGTTTGTGAAATAAAATGTCGAAAAGAAGGGAAAATATATTGTCCAGTGTTAATAAATTGTCTATATAGGGCTAGGCCGGGGCCTAATATTTACGAACAAATATCTACGTACAATGATACAATGTACAGTTGATAAGTTTTATTGAGGTTTACGCTAAGCTCACTAATTACAACTAGACTATTTTAAATAATTAGAATAATTAAAAAATCTTGCATATAAGCCGAGGGCTTATTAAATTCATATTCATGCAGGTTTTCAGTAGGGCACAATACGTTGCTCAACCGAGAGAAATAGAGAATAAGGTACATAGACGAAGGCCTTGTAATATTTGCGTACGAATAGCACTCGATCAAAAAATTCGTCTTGCCGTGGGCATAGAAAAAGAATAGGTCCAAGCCATCAATACTTCGCAATACAAAAAATTCTTATCATTATTCTTATTATAAATTATTAATTGGATAAGCCTATGGTCGAGGACCTAACTATTCGACTTCCCCACAAAGAGTTGGTTAGATTGAGTTAGATAGTGCATAGGCCGAGGGCCTTATAATTCGCATACAAATAGCACTCAATCGACAAAATCTTGCCGAGGGCATAGAAAAATATTATGTTTAGGCCGAGGGCTTCGCAATACAAAACATTCTTAATATTTTTTTTATTATAAATTATTAATTGATTAAGCCTAGGGTCGATACCTAACTATTCGACTTCCCCACAAAGAATTGGTTAGATGGAGTAAGATAGTTCATAGGCCGAGGGCCTATAATTTGCATAGAAATAGCACTGAATCGAAAAATTCTTGCCGAGGGCAGAGGAAAAGGATATGTTTAGGCCGAGGGCTTCGCAATACAAAACATTCTTAATATTATTTTTATTAAAATTATTAATCGATTAAGCTTAGGTTCGAGGACCTAACTATTCAACTTCCCTACAAATAGTTAGTTAGATTGAGTTAGATAGTGCATAGGCCGAGGGCCTTATAATTTGCATACAAATAGCACTCAATCGAAAAATCTTGCCGAGGGCATAGAAAAAGGATAGGTCTAGGCCGAGGGCTTCGCAATAAAAAACATTCTTAATATTATTTTTATTACAAATTATTAATTGATTAGGTCTAGGGTCGAGGGCCTACCTATTCGACTTCTCCACTAAAAGTTGGCTATTGAGTTACTAAGAAGTGATCGTTTATTATGCCAACTCCAAATTTGTCACCGCCAAATTATAATCGGATACACTTGTGTGTATAATATTTCCCCTGTTTATGCAGCAATAATCAATTCCAATAGGGACAAAAACCAGTCTATATTTCTAATATGGTCGTGCACCTATTTAATTAAAATTGCTATCATGGACTGACTCCTTATTGTCTGCAAAATAGCTGTATATTTTACAGGGTATTAGTTGTTTTGATTAAAATATCACTCGCAGACTATTGTCTGCAACATAGCTGCATACCTTACAGGGTGTTATGGCAAAACATATTTGGCATTAAGGCCGTGGGCCAACTTTTCTGAGGGATAGCCGTGGGTTATTCAGTAAATTCTATCATCACATGAGCGATTAAAAGGCTGTGAGTCAACAGTATATATTTTAATATGGTCGTGGACCTATTTAATTAAGATTGCAATCATGGATTCCTTATTGTCTGCAAAATATCTGCATACTTTACAGGGTGTAAATTGTTTTGACTAAATTATCTCCTGAAGACTATTGTCTGCAAAACAGCTGTATACTTTACAGGGTGTTAGTTATTTGACTAAATATCTCCCGCACATTATTTTGTGCAACTTAATTATTTGCAAAGGTTCCTACAACACCAATTGGGTCATGGGCCAATAGCTGTAGGAGCAGTTAGCTAACAACACCAACCATTTGTCATGCTTGGCTGATGCACTTTACTATTTTGGAATGTGCATAATTCTCCTAAATGATTTAAGATTTATTTTAAATACAGAAAAAGTCAGTTAATACCATCATAAAAATAACTTACCTAGGATACTTAGGACTTAATTCAGAGGACCGTGTCCTCGACCGTTTCTTTACCTCTTAAGAAAATTAATTCAATAAAAGAGGCAATTTAAAAATATGTTAACAAGACAGGTACTACAATTCGAGATTTTGCAAAAATTATTGGTGTTTTGGTAGTAGCGACTCCTGCCGTTCGTCGGAGTCGTCATCGAATCAAAAGACAAGGGCGCGCAAAATTTATAGCCTTAATAGGAAAGTCGTACAATGACAGAATATAAATTTCAAAAGATACAAAGCAAATTATTAGCTGGTGAATAGACAATCTAGAATATACTGTAAATATGAAGCCTAGTACGTTTTCATTGGAATGTTGTCTTTTTTTCTTATGCGTCTGCGTCTCCTACAGGCTATTGTAACGGCCAAACAGGTCGCGAGTTTTGGGAAGAAGCTCATAAGTCTAAGCATATTAATTACCTTGAAATTAAAGTTGCTTGTCATGGCTTACAATTTTTTACTAAATCAAATGAAAATATTGAAGTCTTACTTAGAATCGATAATAAGACGGCAATATCCTGCATTAATCGTGGGGCAAGCGTCTAATATCGAAACTTAACCAATATAACCTTTGAAATTTGAGGCTGGTGTGAACAAAACGTATAGCACCCTTTTCATCTTATATCGCTTCAAAACAAAAAGGAAGCCGATAAGGCATCAAGCCAAACTTCCGTTGAAACCAAAGAATAAAGAAGAGAAAGGAAGGAGCTTGTGCGCCGTTTGACACTTAATACGTGCGACGAACTCCTGAGAAATCGAGGAGGCTGTGGAGGAACCATAATATGTCACATTTTGACGTTATGTTTTGGTGCTTCCTACGTTTTGATAGTATTTCTTGTGTTTAAAGCTATTTTTTGCGATTTACTTTGATTTGGAACATTATTTATTTGTTTAGTAATATTATTGTACATAATGCGTTAGTTCATATAGTGTTTATATAGATATTTTTTCCGCAGGGAAAAGAAAGCGTACATTGACTCATTAATGGCAGAAAAAAAAATCCTAAAAGACTGTGGTCTGCATTAAGTGATTTTAATATTAAAACCAATAAATCGACTGAAATTCCTGAACACTTATCTGATCCTCAACAAATCAATACTTATTTTTCAAGTTTTTTGCATACCGTATCAAATAGCTGTCAAAATCAAATTAATTTCTATGAATCAAATTTCTACAAAGATCACAGTCCTTTCAGTTTTACTATGGCTACTCCCGAAGAAGTAGGCTGTATTTTGCGTGATTTGCGTTCCAATGCCTATGGCGTAGATGAAATTTCTGCACAGATGTTAAAAAATTGCAGCCCCTTTATTGATGCTTGCATTACAAATATAATTAATTCTTGCATTGAGCAGGGCTATTTTCCTCAAATGTGGCGTGTAGCAGTGGGTAGACCTTTGCCTAAAAAAATCAATCCAGATGAATTCTCTGATTTGCGCGTTATTAGCATTCTTCCAGCTATTTCAAAAATTTTGGAAAAAATTTTATACAAACAAATTTATAATTTTATGACTGTAAATGGGATTTTACCGGAATTTCAAAACGGATTTAGAAAGGGGTACTCCACGGCAACCGCCTTGGCCACAGTAGTCAGTGACATAATCGGAGCATGTGATGTGAGTGAGGTTACGGCGCTTGTCTTGTTAGATTTCTCAAAGGCGTTTGACACTATTGATCATAAATTAATGTTAGCCAAGCTTAAATACTATGGATTTAACGATCTTGCTTTAAATTTATCAAAATCATACTTAAATGGGAGATCTCAGAGCATAAATCTTAACGGAGTAACTTCATCGCAGACGAGCATTCTGTCTGGGGTTCCTCAGGGTAGTGTTCTTGGGCCTTTATTATTTTTAATTTACACGACTAGTATTTTAAAATCTATAGCTTATTGTAGTGCTCAGGCCTACGCTGATGATACACAGCTGTATGCTCACATTAATGTCGATGATACTCATAATGCTGAATCATTAATTAATAACGAATTAAATAATATTTATGAATTGTCATTGGAACATAATCTTAAATTAAATGCAGACAAGTCTTGTGCGCTGTTTTTTGGTGCAAAGAATAGGGTAACTAGAGTTAAACAACAGATATCTTTAAAAATCAATACCGTTCCTTTAAATGTGGTAGATTCCACTAGGAACCTTGGTATCATTTTGGACACGGAGCTTAGGTTTCGTGAACATGTTAAAAAATTAAATCAAAGAGCATTCATTAACCTTAAGCTTTTGTATTCAAATAAACACTTCTTAAATAAAACTTTGAAACGTAATTTATGTGAAAGCCTAGTGTTATCACATTTTAACTACTGTGACTTTATTTATGGCCCGTGTCTGGATCTTGAATCCAAAATTCGTATTCAAAAAGTTCAAAATAATTGCTGCAGACTTGTTTGCAATCTCCGAAGATATGATCATGTGTTTCACAAGATAAAAGAATTGGCTTGGTTAAATATGGTGCAGCGCAGAAATCTTCATTTGGTAAATTTTACCCATCAGCTTATAACAAGTAACCACCCTTCCCCCCTCAAAGCAAAGTTTATACTGCGTCATCGCAACCGTTTACGTAATAATCTACGAAATGATAGTGTGTTTTCGATCCCTAGACATCGAACGTCTCTTTTCAAAAGAAGTTATGTTTATAACGCAATCATGTTGTACAATTCGCTGCCAGCTAATTTAAAAGAAAAAACATCTTTTGTCATATTTAAAAGGGAATATAAAATATACCTACTCTCAAGGTAAATGAGAATACGAATACCAGTGTGTTTGGTGAGTTCTTGTCGGGGTTCATAGTATGGTCTCTTATTGTTAAATAGTATGTAAGTGCTTTTTAGTGTTTTCACTCAATTCTTCACCCTTTTATTGTCGTTTACTTACTTTTTTTTTTGCTTCTAGTGGTTAAGTTGAATAGCTTGTAGCTAGACTTCGCCACACTGAAGCATAATGCTGTCCAAAAATGTAGTTTTCATTCTTGAATAATAAAAGTCGTTTTTATTTATTTATTTATTTTATTTATTTATTTAAAAGTGTGTATTTTGGACTAGAGAAGCAAAGTAAACATGGTTACTTGTGCAGCTTGTGATCTTTCGAAAACTCCAACAAATTCAGAACTTGGAATAACATTTCATCGGTAAGTAGGTATTTTACCACTTAATTTACTGTTTTTTTACCATTTAATAAAGCAAAATTATAAATTGTCTAATTGTCAACAAATAGGTGACAGATCTAATCATGAGCGTACCCGTAAAAAATATAGCATAAAAATCAATTTTTGCAAGAATATTGGACCGTGCTAAAAGTAATACTTGTCTTTTATACTTGACATGTTAAAGTTTATTCTGCCATTAAAATGCTAAAATTAGTTATTTGAATATATTTGGGCATTTGAAATGCAAAAATAAGCAAAATATGGTTAGAGAATAGTGCGTTAGTTTTGAAGGGTGCTTCTTCAATAAAATTAGGTTGTACATCTATTTTTTTTTATAAGAAGCACACTTCAAAACTTCCCCACTATTATCTAACCATATTTTGCTTATTTTTGCATTTCAAATACCCAAATTAATTCAAATAACTAATTTTAGCAGTTTATTGGCAGTATAAACTTTAACATGTCAAGTATAAAAGAAAAGTATTTATTACTTCTTTTGGCACAGTCCAATGTTCTTGCAAAAATTGATCTTTAATGCAATTTTTTTTACGGGTATGCCCATTATTAGATCTGTCACCTATTTGTTAACAATTAGACAATTTATAATTTTGCTCTATTAAATGGTAAAAACCAGAAAAATTAGGGGTAAAGTAGGTACCTACTTACCGATGAAATGTTATTCCAAGTTCTGAATTTGTTGGGAGTTTAAGAAGGGCCACAAGCTGCGCAACTAACCATGTTTACTTTGCTTCTTTAATCCAAAATACACACCTTTACCACTAAATAAGTAAGTAATATTAATATATTAATTGTCAGCAAAATCACAACGCACATAGGAAAGAAGAAAGGAAGTTATAGTTTACACAAATTGCAATTAAATAAATACATTTCAAAGAGTTGTATTAGATTATTATCTGTCTAATCTGTTGATTAGGTAACAAATTAATGTAAATCATGATAAGAATTACGATAAAAATTATAAAAAATAAATAATAACGTGAAAGTCTAACAACAGCTTAAAATAATAGAGACTTTTTAAGCCCCTTATTTTTACTACGTTAACCGTTAAACGTTATACAGAGCATGCGCACCACTAAATATCTAATTAAACACTATATGAATTAACGCAATATCTACAATAATATTACTAAAGAAATAAATAATGTTCCAAATCAAAGTAAATCTGAAAAAATAGCTTTAAACACGAGAAATACCTTCAAAACGTAGAAAGCACCCAAACATAACGTCAGAATGAGCCATATAATATAATATGCTATACTGTCTAATCCAACCCCAAATTTGCAAAAATTCGTTTTCATTTTATTTACTCAGTCGTTTAAGTACTAAAAAAGCATTACTGGAAAGAAAAATCACAAAAAAATTTGTAAATGACAGCAATTCACAGAGAATTTTACAAAATATCTTAAGGCCGACTAATTTATTAGCAGTATAAACTACAACATATTAGATGTTTTAGTGTTATTTTAAAGGGAAGCCATAGGATTTAACGGATAGCATTTTTAACGTTATGTTTGATACTTTTCGATTTGAAAATCAAACTTCTGTATGTAAATTTCAGGTGCCTAAACTTATATGTTTACATTTACATTTAGACACAAAAATTATCGAAAAAAAAAACAGAAAGTTACGTTTCTTTTTCGGATAAGGCTGCTTTTTACAAACCTCGCAACCATCATGTAATAATCATTCATGTAATTTAGAATAATTGTCAATTGGTGATGATATTTATTTAAAACTTCACTTTACCTATTAACCTAGAAAACAGGTATATTTTTCCAAAAATTAATAAGAAAACATAGAGCATAATATAGGGAAATAAAATTTTTTCACACACCACTTTTTCTTAGTATTTTCCCTAGATTTCTTTACATAGGTATTTAGCTAATAAATGAAGTTTACACATGTGAAATTTATCCTAAGGAATTTATATGATCCGCAAAAAACGCACGTATTTTTATATACATGTTGGCAATATTTATAAATTGTAACTTTTTTTGAGATCACTGTACTAGTAAGTAATAAACAACAAAACTATATAAATACATAGTATAAGTATTTACTTTTTGTTGTGCAATCGTTTTAAGAGACGCCACTGGTAATCTGGGTCGCTATATGCAAGAACCATTCCGGTCTAATGTCAATATGTATTTTGCTCCTTCCTTCCTATTCTTTATTCATTGGTTGAAACAAAGTACGAACTAAACAAGCAGGTATATCAGAAAATAATAAGCGGTTAGATTTATTTGCAACTTATTATAATGCAAAATGCAATAAATATATTTCCTGGTTTCCGTATCCAACCTCCACAGCAGTCGATGCATTTACAATTTCTTGGCATGATGAGTATTTTTACGCTTTTCCCTTGTTTTTTATGATATTTAATGCTTTAGATAAATCTATACAGGATGAAGCCACCGGAATATTGGTAGTACCTGTGTGGCTATTACAACCCTGGTATACCATGTTTCCTAGTTTATTAGTTGGGAAACCGTTGACTTTTGAATCGAGTAAAAATTGGTTACTCTCTATAGAGACTCTCATCTCTTATACAGGAAAATTTTCCTGGTGGCAAGAAAACTGTCTGAGAAGCATTTCTTCAAAGAAGCATTTCCGGTCACGCCATCCCAATAATTTTTGCATCCATCTCAGAAGGAACTTGGAAACAGTACAATGTTGTGATTTTAAAATCGGTTTACTTGTTCTTGTGTTGATAAAACACCAGCTTTTATTATTTTTACTTTATGTATTTATAATAATGCAACGATATATAAAATATATCTAACAACAACACTGTCAACGTTATCCTACTATCTAAACTGCTGCTAAGTTAATAGTAATAATATAGGCGTAACTATAAATATTTTTTGTTAAAACAAATTGTTAATTAATATTTAACATACAACGCTTGTGGTAATAAGTAGGTATTATAATTTCTGTAACAGCAAAATTTCGATGTCTTTACTTATATTTTAAACATTTATCTGGCCTTTTTAGTTCGCGAAGTAAACAAAGGAGCTTCTTAGGTCTTGATAAGTACCTATAGATAACTTTATGTTTCACCGCCTAATAGGGATTTATATATAATAAAAATATTTTTGAAGGGAACGTTGAACCTGTATTACTATATTTATCAACACTTTACCCTTTACAATCTCTATCACCTGTTAAACTAACAAAGAAGTAACACTTATGGTACTAAGTTCAGCACATCGGATCCAAACGTTAAGCAAAATTACGATCGACAATAATAGAGACTCTACAGTCAAAATTGAAGATTTCGGAAAAAAATTAAACCACAGCTCCCTATAAAACCAGCGTATTTTCCGTATTTTCAACAACCAGAATTACCTATTATGTGTCGCAAATTCTATAAACCAGTACATTAAAGTCACCGTGCACCTTCATTCCAATTATACATCCCTATTCTTAACTCTCAAAAAAACACATCACCACGCAATAACTCAAACCTTAAGTAGGTGGATCAACTTAATTTTTAAAAACAGTGGTATGGTATGAACGTTAACGTCTTTATCGGATATAGTGTGTTTGACGTAAACATAAATGACATTAAGAATATAGCAGGGTAGAGTCCTAAAAATCTGACACTTCTTCAGATTCTATACTCGACCTCTAGGTACGCCCAGTGACATACTTGCCAATACAATTTTAAATTTGAGTATATCTTAGCCCTCATAGGTAGCCTTTTAAGTATTCCGTTGCCTAAGGTTCAATTTATAATATTTGATTTGCTCTGATTGTATGTCAATAATATGTGTTAAATAATAGTATATTATGATATAAGTGTATAAGAGGGCCTTTAAAGCACGCGCGACATATTTCAAAATACGACGCGCAGCGGAGTGTTTTGTAAGTCGCAAGGGCTTTAAAGGCCTCTTATACACGTATATCATACGCTATTTTTTATTACGAATGCATCATAATCTGAAAAATGTTTTAAATATTAAACTTAAGGGATATATTGACGAATATATTAATCTGTCACATTTGACATGATCAAATGTTTCTATAGCAACCTTTAAAAAAGTAGGTGCATCATAAACATTATTTTAAGCACGCTGCAGCGTGCGATAATCGTTGATTATGATGCATGCGTAATAAAAAATATATTTATTTAAGTGGTTAAGGAATTTATATGACAGAATTTTCATTGACTTTTTTAATACTTAAAAAAAGGGTTGAATTGAACGACTTTGCTGCCTTAATGTGTTTTTTGTGGTATTCTCAGGATTGGAGGTAGAATAATGCAAAATTGCACCATCTAGCTTTAAACAGCTACAATGTAATCATATCGGAAGACAAGCGATGGAAAATTGATAGATTAATCGAATACCTACTTACCTGTATGAAGATTAATCGTAATTTTCCGAGCTTGTCTTCCGATATGATTACAACCCTCCCAACCACATGCCCCTTAGGCGGGCAATTTTGCTCTAAAACAGAATGAGTAAGCATCAAGGTGCGATAGCAGGCTCGGGTTGAAGATAAAAAATGTTATGCTTTAAAAACGTATCGATGGGTATGGTAATGCAGAAACTACAATGTAATCATATCGGAAGACAAGCTCGGAAAGTTACGATTAATCTTCATACAGGTAAGTAGGTAGTCGATTAATCTATCAATTTTTATGTAAAAATAGTACATCTACTTATTTTGAAAATTAAAATTTGTCCTACATAATGGACAGATAGCAGTGACAAAGCAAGAAAACGCGTTTTTCTGGTTTTTTTAGTCACAATGCAAACATGTTGTAAATAATAATTTTAACAAATAAATACCATCATGTTCTTCCGAGTTCACTTGTACTTACTTCTGATAAAAAACATAACTTTGCATCTTCAACCTATTTTAAATTACAGCCTGAACCGACCCGGTAACAACAGTGTGGAAAATTCCGCATTAATCAGTTTGAAAATATTAATAAATAATGAATTCTTGTGTTGCCCATCAAGTTCGTTTAAAACCATTTTTTTGTCTTTTAAATATATCAGTCGATAATTATTTAGTTATTGTGAAATGAAAATTAATATTATGGTTGAATTAATATAAATACAGTAGCAGAATATATTATTTAAAAATGATATATAATTTCAAATATGCAGCTGGCATGTTTGAAATCGGTCGCTTCGTATGGTAGAAAAAGAAAATATTTGTAACGACTGCGCGTCGCCGTCCGTCGGTCGGTGCAATTTTTTTTCAAGAAATTATTCTGAATAGAAAGATAGGACAGGAATTCTTGTACCGGCGACCAGATTGAGAGGGCTGAGAAGATAGGCTCTTAATTTTCTTTATTTATTGTGTTATTTGATTTCAGTCAAGTTTTCTTATATTTAAAAGTCTGAAGATAGAATGTAACGGGCTACGATGCTATATAAGATAACCTGTTTTCTAGAGAAAATGGCGAAGGAGATTTAAATAAAATTAACGTAGGACGACAGTAGATGGAACGTATTTCTGTGGGGATAATCAACAATCATATTATTTATTGAAATAGACTACAAAAATTATATAAACATCACAATAGTACTAGTATTGGTAAAGCATGGAACGTAATCCATTAAGCTAGGTATTTCAAAGCAAATATTTTATACTTATATCTATACATAGCAAATGCACACGCCTTGATATGAACGGCTAACTTTACACTCGTTCTCAGCTGGAGCCACAAAGCTTAGTTGTATATTGGTATTGTCCCCTTGGTTTTGTTTTATTGTGCTGCCTTTCTAAATGGGAAAAAGAAACCCTTCGTCTATTCACTTGGCTTATTTTCTTTATTTTAGTTCTATAATATACCTTGACGGTCACCCTCTGGCTTCGACTTGGCTAATTCTGGTTCTTAATTGCTGATTCGAGATCTTTTGGGCATCTGGAAAGTATTTCAGCCTTTCTTGGAGAGTTGTGTCTAAAAGAAACCAATAGTGATAGATTGGTTACAAATTAGCAAAGTAATTGGAATGTAATGCAAGCATGAATTATATTGCAGGGTTATTTACGAAGATCTAGCACTAAAATTGGAATTTACTTTTTGTACATTTGATGGTCATACTGTGGTAATTGTCTCGTTGATTTAGATTTGGTAATCCATTGCTTTACTTAGGTGATTTTATTTGAATATTTTCATTTTGGGAATGATGCAATGATGTTTGGTTAGAAGCATGACATGTCACTTGTCGGATTGGGACCATAGACTCATAGTCGATCGACGAACGCTGCGTCGAGTCCGTCAATCGATATCGACTCAAGAACCACTCTAAGTTGCGTTGCTTAACTGTAGGATTTATTTATCATACGCTTGAGTTTGCTGATTGTATTGGATGGTATCAATGTTTGGCACTCTAGGCTTATATATTCACGGAGTATTCCACTGATTATCCGTTATTAAATTTCGATAATATTTTCGCTCGGAGTTGGTCCGGCACTACGGTAAGGAAATTGTTCTATGTTTCATATAGTTATGTGGATGTAATTTTGGCGGTATAATAATTGACAGGGTTCTTGGCAAGTGCATGGTCTTCATGGTCGACACTGTTGCCAAGTTAATGCCTTATTTGGCATAACGCTATTAGTGGCATGTGCTGATTATAATTTTGACTGCCGCATAACGCGTGGGTTATGTATTCCCACTAAGCATCTAAAAGGTAACTTCTAACTAATTTAAATAATTTCAATAGTGAGTCATTTTATCGCTTGATTTGGCGAATCCAGTAGTATGCCGTCATACCTTTCTAGTACTTTGTCACAAATAGAGACGCTGACAATATGGCATGTTGGGCAGGCGCGATGATGATTCTTCTAGCGTCGTCATTTTAGGGCAAGCCAATTTAGTCCTTATGTGATCTTGAAGGAACCAGAAGGTTTCAGTGCTTGGCTCTCGAAATTGGGATTTTTCGTTGAGAGACTGATATTTAGTGTGACATATATAGTGCTCTAGTAAGCGGATTATTCAACGAAGCCCTTGAGCAGGTTTGTGGTCGTCCATGGCTTCTCGTCTGATGATTGCAGATGAGGAAAAATTTGTACATTCGACCACCTGCACCCATGTTGGGGGTTTGACTTTCGAGAGCTGCCACACGCTTGAACCCCGTTTAACATCTTAAAGTATGTTGTTTAAGTAATTTTGGAACAGTTATTGGTTTGATCTGTCATTGGTTGAGATTTCGTACCTGTTTCCTTTATATTTTGGCTTGGTCACCGTTTTAATTTGCACAAATTGTTTCAGGGGTTTTTATTTTTCCTTTCCATTCTCTTGGTTTCCTCCTCCTGGTAGTGGTTGCTTTTGGTCTACGGATTTCCAGTGCCTTCCTGGTTTCCGTACTGCATACTGGGACTCCTCCGACTACACGTGGTTTCGGAGTAACCACCAACTTAACGGCTTGTCTCGTTGACTGGTCAAAGCTTCAACGCTCACGAAGTGTGACCTCCATCTTGACGCCCCAGCGATTGGACGAACACCTGGATCCTGGATGAGCTCACTGTTGGCTTGATAACGTATCAGATAAGTAGTATTTTAGGATATTATCTAATTTATTCAGGGACTTTTTATTTTATTTTATTTTATTATTATTTTCTATTATGGTGATTTAGGGCTACTTAAAGCAAAGTTTCGGGTGAATTTGTTTAATGTTTGAAGTGGTTAAGGGTGTTGCTTGGCTACAATATAGCTACCTTCAAATTATTTGGGAGTAACTGGGGTTATTCTCAATATTTAGAATAGGTGTAATGGTTTCTCCAGTTAATCTGGATAGTATTGGGGTGTTATTAATTAATTTCAGCGTCTTGATCGCGTGTTTTACTTATTTTCAGCGTAGTCTTGATTGCGTGTTTTACTTCTTTTCAGCGTTGTGTGATAAATATTTTTGGAACGATGCATAGCATCGATGCGTATTTATATAGGTTTACCTCTGGTACGGAAACTAATTAATATGTGAATATTTTAATCACATTAATCTGTAGTGCACTTGAACTAGATCTGTTCGTAAAGGTATATAGGTAAGTACAAAACTTCATAAGATACTTAACCTTGGATATACCGTTATTTACTTGAGAGTTAAAACTAGTTTCTTCAAGAAGTTATCATATTTGTGTACCGTATATGTTAATGGCACCAATCAAGTGCATGTAAACGACACGTGATCACGTCTTCGTATTCGTAGGGTGCAGTAGATATAACACAAAGTAATACTTAATTCAAACCGTTACTTTTAATCATCCATCTTTAGTATATATATTAATAGATATAGCTACATGCACAAAGTATTCTTCCTGTAGCATTTTTTTTCTTATCTAATTCAAAAGTATAGTCACCAATAATACTGAATATATACTTGTTATCGATGATTATTTTATTTCCCCTTCCAAGTTTTCTCAATAGGTTACAGCGGGTAGGAGAACAATTCGTGGTTATTGGTCGAATCTCACTGAAAATCCAGCATCAGGGCATGGCGAAAAGTTAACCGCGTGGCGCTCAGGTATTATAACTCACCACGACCCTTCTCCACTGTCTAAAAGCTGGAGGCCGCCATTGTTACACCTGCACTTAAGGCTATACCACCTTGGAGATTTATGTGAATTGGGTTTGTATTTTGGGTAATTGAGCGTTACAAGAATAAAACTGCTAAGCTTTCAATTTGCATGTAATATTACGGGTGATAATTCGTGAATTAGCATGGGCCATTTACACGTGTATATGTGATATTTCCACTGTTATAGGTATCTTATTTTATTTCGCAAATCGTTTAAATTAAACCCATATTTAGGGCGGTATATGGACAAGGGTTGTCTGTTGTAGTGCCTGCCTGCTATCGTATCATATACCACGTTCTTAAGCCGTGGGTATGTTTTTGCCTATAGGGCATATGTAATATCAGTTTTTTTGAGGCTTAAGGCTTTTTTGAAAAGAGAAGAAAAGACTTGATCTTACAAAAGAGGGGAGTTATTAAATTTTAGTTTCAGTTAAGCAACCCAACTGATAGAATCGATCATATTGGTCTATAGGGTTCACATTTAGGTTCTAGTTGGAGGTAGCAAAATTTAGAAGTTAATAACCAAAACCGTCTATAGTGTAGGAGACCTGACCTAGTTCTCTATAGGATCGCTCTCTGTTGTTATGGGTTATATGTGGGATTAGAGTTAAGCTTAGTCAGTTATTGTTCGGCCTATATAAGTATTTTATCGTCACTTCAGATGTTTAGAAAACACCTTCTCAAGCTTTTTTTGACCGTGGTGGGTACCTGATCATAATTGCTTTATTTCTTTATTATTATTTAAATTTGTCATTATCTTCGTTTTTGAATTAAGCGAATTTTTTGAGTTAAAAAGCAGCTTTCAGTCAATAAGTGAATTCTGATTACCTGTGTAAATTTATTTATTTCACTTTTGTTTTTGCCTTATTATTATAATAATTGTTTTTTGCTTAATTGAAATAGTGCTCATAATGATATTATATCTCAGCATAGATAGCTATTTATTAATTAAGTATTTAATCTGATCACTGTTTTCCGAAAACATAATTGTTTACAGACACAATTCTGCTGTGCAAATTGGCGAAGACATATTTAATTAAATATCATAATTATTCTTCAGCGTGTTTTGACATTTTTCAGCATTGTAAGAATTATTTCTAGTTATCTCTTCTCAACTTCTATATTAAAAACATAAGCTAAGATAAATGACGTTTTCTGCCAAATTGAAACAGAGTCCCAGATAAACTCACACCAGATGCGAAACCTCCCGCCTAACGCATGAAACAAGAATTCGTTTAAAGCTCCGCCTCCTTGAGATGGCCAGCCATCCCAAGAAATAGTCAGGGCAAGCTTTAGTGTGATTCTAAACGCGAGCCACGCGAGTCTTGTGGTTTAGTCCGAGAGCGTTACGAAAAATAATTAGTCTTTATTTTATTTTTGTTAAAAATTCCTGGTTATAAGTGCTTTTATTTCAATTGATCTACTAGAAGCGGTGGCGAAAAATAATTATTCAAATTACCCCGCGATCGTGAAAAGCATGTATAAATATTGTTTAATGCACACTCCCGCACACTTATTTCCAAAATTATTGCATATTCTAAAATCAAATATGTACGAAATTCAATTAAGTCTGAAAACTGGCAGATACAATGTTATAGTTAAATCTTTTTTAAATACAGTGTCCGCCAGAATATTGGCCAAATATGGGAATTTTTTTTATTATTATGATATCGGAATTTTTGTTTTAACCAATCAATTCTGCATGTCTGATAATCTAAAAATGCATTTTAACATTGAAAATGTTTATATAGGGCCTCAAATCGTGAAAAAGTGCATGCTACATTTGACAAATTCATGACGTCATATCGTGTTACTTTGTTTATTTAAACCTTAATTTGATTATTAAGTATCGGAATCGGTTCAAATGACTAAAATAAATTGGAACTAACTGAAATTAATCGAAACTTTATTGAACGACTAACCAAAACTAACCAAATGCACCAATACGGGCTAAAACGTACCGGAACAGGTTACAAAAATTAAAGTAAGTTAAAACTAATCAAAACGAACCGAGTTTTGGCGAGTAACCAAAACTAACCGAAACCATTAAATTTAATTATAAGATATCGGAACTGGTTCAAATAACTAAAATAAATTGGACCTAACTGAAACTATCCGAAAGTTGATTATTCAAAATTAACCATAAGCGCAAAAAACGGTCTAAAACCTATCAGAACAGGTTACAAAAATTAAAGTAAGTTAAAATTAACCAAACGTACCGAATTTTGGCGACTAACGAAAACAAACCACAAACATTAAATTTGATTATAACGTGTCGGAACCGGTTCAAGTGACTAAAATAATTTGTAACTAACTCAAAGTAACCGAAAGTTGATTGAATGACCAACCAAAACTAACCAAAGGTAACTAAAAACACAAAAACGGGCTAAAATTTATCAGAACAGATAACAAAAGTTAAGGTAAGTTAAAACTAACTCAAATTAACCGAATTTTGGCGACTAACCAAAACTAACCAAAAACATTAAAATTGCTTATCACGCACCGGAACTGGTTCAAATGACTAAAATATATTAAAACTAACTGAACTTTACCGAATGTTGATTGAATGACTAACTAACCAAAAGTAACCAAAAGCTCCAAAACGGGCGAAAGCGCATCGAAATAGATTAAAAATATTGATGTAAGTTAAATCTAACCCAAATTAACCGTTTTTCTTTGGTGACTAACTAAAACTAACCCGAAACATTAAAAATGCTTTTAACGTCTCAGTTTCAAATGACTAAAATAAATTGGAACTAACTGAATTTTACCTAAAGTTGATTGAACGACTAACCAAAATCAACCAATATTAACTAAAAGCATTAAATCGTGCTAAAACGTATCGAAATAGATTAAAAATATTGAAGTAAGTTAAAACTAACCCAAATTAACCGAATGTTGGTGACAAACCATAAATAACAAAAAACACTAAAATTGTTTATAACGTATCGGAAGTGGTTAAAATGATTGAAATAAATTAAAACTACCTGACATTAACTGACAGTTGATTGAACGACTAACGAAGACTAACCAAAAGCACCAGAAAGGGCAAAAACATATCGGAACATATTAAAAATGTTAAGGTAAGTTGAAACGAACTTTAATTATACGAATTTTGGCGACTTACTTAAATTAACCAAAACATTAAAATTGGTTATAACGTATCGGATCCGGTTCAAATGACAGAAATAAATTAAAACTAACTAACACCAACCGAAAGCTGATTGATTGACTAACCAAAACTAATCAAAAGTAACCATAAACACCAAAAAGGGCCAAAACGTATCGGAACTGATTAAAGGCATTACAATAAGTACCTAACCCAAATTAACCAAATTTAGGCGACTATCTAATATTAACCATATATTAAAATTGGTTATAAAGTATCGGATCCAGGTCAAATGACTGAAATAAATTAAAACTAACTAAAACTAACCGAAAGCTGATTGAATGACTAACCAAAACTAATCAAAAGTAACCATAAACACCAAAAAGGGCTAAATGTATCGGAACTGAAATAAGTAACTAACCCAAATTAACCGAATTTTGGCGACTAACTAAAATTAACTAAAATCATTTAAATTGATAATAACGTATCGGACCCTGTTTAATTGACTAAAATAAATTGGAACTGGCTGAAAGTAAACGAATGTTGATTGAATGACTAACCAAAACTAACCAAAAGTAAATAAAAGCAGCACAACCGGCTGAAACGTATCGAAATAGATTAAAAATATGGAAGTAAGTTAAAATAATACAAATTAACCGAATTACTAAAAACTAACTAAAAACACTTAAACTGGGTATAACGTATCGGAACTGGTTCAAATGACTAAAATAAATTAAAACCAACTGAAATTAGCTGAAAGTTGATTGAATGACTTACCAAGAGTAACGAAAAGCACTAAAAAGAGCTAAAACACATTAGAACAGATTCAAAATATTAAGGTAAGTTGAAACGATCTTAAATTAATTTTTCACGATTTGAAGCCCTATATTAGGATAACAGAAACATTTTTAATGGTAGAATAATCTTAAATCGGTATACATTAAAGCGTATTAGGGGAATTTCAGTAAAAAAGTCAGTGCAGTCATAATAACACAAGATTTCCAGGGCCGCCTGAAAAAAGAAAGTGAATGGCTATTGCAAATTTTCATTTTTCCTGAACCAGTCCACCAGCATAACACGTTTTCATTTAATTGGTGCAGACCAACTATTTTAATTTTGAAGAACAATAATTCTATAATCATAACCAGATTATTTCGTGCAGGCCGCGTATAACCGCCACGCCAAGGTTAAAGTTGGCAGGCGAGGAATTTCCCGACCTTTTGCATCTGGTGTGGGTTTATCTGGGACAGAGTTATCAACATTCATCGTGAACACGTTAACTGGCCTGTTTTTTTTTCATGCTATTGAGTCCGCACGCACTCGCCTAGCCAGGAAAGTTTCCAGTGACGTCACAGGACAGATCCTAGGCACTCCAGCAATTTTCAGTAACACTCTCCAGGAAGCTCGGAGGAACCATAAGGTGATTAAAGTGCAGATATTACCCAGAACATTCGATAGAATCTTAGGTTTCAACCTTTATTTTTGTTAGAAGGAAATCTAAATAGAATAATTGTATTTTTAATTTTCTAATCTTTTATTTTGCATCTTTTCGCAATAATTAGAATAGCAAATAAATTTTAACCAGCATGCTCCGAACCTATACACCCTGAGCTTATCTTTCAGTTTATATTTTTAGTAAATTGAAGTAATAACTAAAAGGGAAAGTGTATTTATAGTTAAACCTTTATAGTAACAGATTGGCTTTTTATTTGACTTATAGTAATAAAACAAATAATATTGTAACAATCTTCCAGGTGTAACATTTTCTTATGCCTCCCTCTGTTCATTTCCAACTAGTTCTTGCAGTCGTAGCTTTAGGTTACGTGGAAGATTATTCATTGTAGCCCGTTCTTGCAAATTTCACAATTTTATCAGTGTTGTTGGCATTAAATATAACACTGGAATTAATACCAGTAATATTTAATACTCTGTAAAAAATAATCATTGGCCATCTCCTAGTATTCCTGGTGCAGTCGTAGCTAGCAAAAAGCTTATCTACAACATCAACACCTCCTTTGGTATAATTTTATTGTGTGATGATTATTGGCTTACATACTGTACCAGTGCCAGGATTAATATAATCATGGTGATGCATACTTGTTTCCATAATAATATTCTTGCCTTTCCTTGGAATATAGGAGACCAGAGTTTGATCGTGTTAATCCGAACATGGTAGTGTGTATTGGCCGATTGATCGATTTTGTGAATTCCAGTAGTAGCTCTCGCTTATTTTTCCTTAGGGTTCTAATTACAGTTAATTCGTGCTCATGAAGCAAAGGTTCCACAAGTGGGATTGACGTGAACTAGTTGTCCATGGTGATATTCCCACATGTGCCAAAAATATGTGCACACTAGCTCAAAACCACATTATTTGTTCAACAATGATTCTCTGAATATATTCAATATGTTACTTTTTCTTTATAGACTGTAGTGTTCAAATAGCTCCAAAGGAAAGTAACCATGAGCATTAGATCTGAAGCATTCGCAGGCCAGTTTATCATTAATCACTTACACCTGATAATTATTACGCAGAATTATAGGAAGGTGCTTCATCTTATTGCCAAATTATATTTTACCGAATTTCAAGTGATAGTTCATTGAAAAAATACTTAATTTCATTCTTCAAAGTACCAGATATCTTAACACATTTAAGGTGCCCGGGGCCTATGATTTTATGTCCCAAAATGCTGCACCAAACTTGTACTGAGGAACGTTTTTGAAAACCAATTGGCTCAATAGCTTGTAGACTTTCATCGGCCCAATTTGAAAGTTTTTCCTATTATAAATACGGGAGTGGCAAATTTCGCCACATCGGTATACAAAATTGTATTGATATAATATGTAACTTGATTAAAATTAATAATTTGAATAAATTCGTGAGTTTTTCTCTTTTGTTCGTCGCTTAATTGTGGCCTAATTTTATAATCGTGGTATCCGTATTAATTTAAATTTCTCTAAAGTATTCCATAACTAACGCTCTTGTTTCGTGGTCCATACCTTATGTCTCTGACACAGTTTCTGACAGATTAGTGAAAGTAACGCAAAATAATAAGAGCGCTTTCTTCATTTCTTTGTTTTGTCTTTTTCCACATTCACTAGAGAAGCTGCTTCTGGCAACAGCTTCCCCGTATTAATTATCGTTGGTATAGATGGTACTTTCCGACTATTCTGAGTGTTTTCCCTATACGGTTCTCATGATCTTGTGCCTTATTATTATTCTTAAAATAAAGCTTGATTATTTTCAACCTTTCAACAATCAAATAACGCATTTTGCAAAATAATAACAGAAAATAACTTGAAATATCTATGCCATAACATTTGAAAAATAAACCTTTATCGCCAGGCAGCAACAGGTATCTAAATAGGTTAACAATTATATTGGAAAAATCAAAGTATTTCGTAATTCTATAACCTTCAATATTTCGAAAGCCGTTAATTTTTGATACATGATATATTTTACATATCTTTTTGATTAATTAACTTACTACTAAATGACTGTAGGCCGTTGGATTTCTATATCGTATCTATTACCGTTATTTCTCGTTTTTATTTACTAAGCTTAGCATTTTTGCTTATCGAACTTACCGATATACAGCTGTAAGTTATCTATTCTCGTGTATCATATCTATTTCTGACTCTTATCATAATTGTTTTAAAGATACTTGTTTTCTTCATTATCCTATCTGATATTGTTTCGAGTAGATAAATCATTTTGCTAATGTTATGAAAATTAGTTGATTTATTTTTACTGTAATTGGTTATAAGCCTCATGGTAGTAATTTGTTTCACATACCTGCAGTTTGTAGCTTTAATTTTTCGCCTTGATATAGGTATCGAACTGAGCTCATTTCGTTTTCATCCTCAGATATTTACTGGCTATATATACATATTTACTCCACAGCTTATCTTATTGATTTAGTATATTTTTGTAACTGTTTGTTAGTCTAATGATTCTATCGCTGCCATGGGACTGACTTAGAATAAAGTAAGTTTAGTAAAATATATCCTATTTATAGTGTTTCGTGAATGACTGCATTTAGTCAGACCTTTAGAATTCAACATGTGGTTAGAATTCAAAATAGGGATTGTGCAATATTAATGTCATAGAACAGAGAATAAAACTTATTTTCTTATTTTGCTTTGATTTAACTGTCTATGATAATCTAGATGAAATACATTATAGAGAACCTTCTCATTGATTTATGGGCAATACTATAACCTCAAATTGACTTAAGATAGTATTAATTGTCTTTGGATTGTATGTGATAGTTGTTAATATTTAATTAAACAGTTTAATTTGGATTTAAATATTTATTTTGGTAAGCTAACGTCAGTTTTCACGATATTCTTATCTAGCGTAGTAGGTAGGTCTCTTAATTTTACTGCCCTGATTTCAATGTCTAAAAATCATTTATATATTCTTAGTTAAAAATTTAGTGGCGCCTTCACCTGACTGTCAAGTCATAGACCCCTGCCTTTAATTATTGTTCAAACCGCTGAGTAAAACATGGCATATGGACCGTTTGTTGAGCAATTAAAAATAGTCTAGTATACAACACTGAAGTTTGAGAAAACAGTCGTAATTAAGCGACACTCAAATACATATGCCTTCATTTTACAATCGCCTCAAATTTATAGAAGCACTAACAAATATCCAAAATAGACGATTAAATTATAACATAAAATGCTTTATCCCAAGTGATAAAAATTCATTAAGCCCGACAATTTCAAAAACTAAATAAAAATCAGTACATTTTTGCCCGGAAAATTAAATTTCCGGGATAAATGCTTTTCTATCCAGTGGAACTTCGAAATTTAAATCAAGTAAATTAAATGCCTAATGACTTTGTTTTGAAGCTCCGACAATTTATCACAATTTTCAAGAACATAATAAATCATCCACTATTACGTATGTAACGCGTATAAATGATTAAATTAGTCAATAAGAGTATAGAAAAGAAATTTGTCAGTAGAATTGTTATAACGGATATTTCCTTCCTATATTAATATATTATATATTAAAGAAATGCAATTACAGTGATAGACCGAGATATAACCATACTAAGTCCATAAGCAGAATTTTTTTTAATTAAAATGAATATTTTCTTTATGTATAAAAATCGCTGTAACAAGTAGTGTGCAGTTTTCATCGAATTGTAATGAAAAATTCGACCTTACATTAGTTTTAACCAATCGAAAGCCTTTATTTTGAATCATTACCATGGCAAAGAAAAAAAAAATACAGAAATATTTTTCTATCAGAACTTCCGGTTGGAAAATTATGCTGAAAATTTCCCTGACTTGACTTTTCAAATGTCAAATATAACATTAGGTTATTGCTGTTAACAAATTTTATTGAGAATTTCAAGACAAAATTTAAAGCAATTATGAATAGCTACTTTCATATGTTTTTTAAATTCCAATAAAAATTCTGCTCGCCTTAATGGATAATAAACAGGATTATACATACTTTATATATTTAATAAAATATATTATATATGCAGAGACAATTTTGTTTAACATTAATTTAGATATTATCTTAAATTTGCTTGAACATCTTAGTAAAAGTCCTTGAATTCGTTTAAATAGTGTTAATAAGACATATCTTCAATCAATTGTAGCAAATAATAATTAAGGTGATTGTTGGGGAAACACCCCAACATGTGTATAAACTATCGTTTTTCACCGTATAGTTTGGTGATAACACTCTGTATGTATGTAGTATGAATGAAACGTAATTAAACTCAAGATAGATTTATTTAACCGCAGGTAAACGGAAATTTGTGCATTTAAAGCAGCATATTTTCAGTTCTTCAGTACGATCCCTTAGTCCGAACCTGTACACCGGTACTGTCGGTATAATAGATTCCAATATAACAACTTTTCACCCATAAAGGAAATCGTTCTCAAAGCAATATATATTTGTCTCCGGCTGCATTGTGTAAATATAAAATATAACAATATACAATAATTGCTTATTCACCCACTCAGTTCAGTAGAAAGTTATGTCACAATACAAACGACTTGCAATACGCTAATCAAATCTAGCTTTTTTCCAAATTAAATTGTTTTTAGTAGAGCTCAACATGATTTCTTGCATAATCGGTCTACTCAGACAGCTCTTGTTGACCACATAACATCAATATTAAATTATACCTTGATGTTGGTAAAACTATTTTGGGTATATATTTTGATCTGAGTGAAGCCTTCAATATAATCAACCATGAGATCTTACTGTTTAAACTCCAGCAATCGAGAAAGCAGGCGTCATAGGTATTAACCTTCAATAGATAAAGTCCTTCTTGGAAAATCTGTCTCAGGCCATGCAGACTAAAAGTAGGAAGGACAATATCCTAAATTTCACCTATGAGTTAGACTTTACTGCTACTCATGTGGGCGCCCTGCAGATATCTCTACTGTCGTCTCCACTTTTTATAGTGTTCTGTAATGATCTGGATCATGACGTATCCGTCGTGCAGTTTGCTGATGACACCTCAGTGACAATATCAAATAGAAGTGAGGAGGTAACTTTGATAGTGCAAAATATGCAAGAATGGTGTAACAATAACTTACTTTTGCTTAATTCTGATAAAACCAACTCCATACATTCCAACCTTATTACACGTTAAACATTCACAATAAAAATATAGAGCAGGCCACTAACACCATAGGACTGACTACCTACGAGAATTTGGACTTAATGCCCAAGAGAATCTTGGGTGTGTCAAATAAAGAAAGAAAACAGTTTCTACCCTTTCAATCTCAAATGAATTCGGCACTTGCTTCACCCCCCACTTTATTTGATGTTGCGAGAAGAAGAAATTAATCTGTTTAGTGCCTTGCTAACACTCAATGTCGTAGGATCTGTCTCGTCACAGCTCTCCTAGATTTTCGCGCCGAAAAACAACTAGCCCTGTTCTAGCACTCTTTAAGGCAAATAATTAGTGTTTCTCTCATTTTGTTAGTTATTTAGAGTCCAGTTCCAACTTTCTCTCGAGCAACAGCGAAATTGCTGGTTCCCGTTTTTCGCGCCAAAAGGTCACATCCTTTTAAGCGATATTTAGGCGTTTGTATGCTCATATATTAGAGAATATCTAGTGCACCTCAGATAGCTTTGTCCAGGATTGGACGAAGATCTTTTTTGGGCGTTTTAACGCAATTCCTCAAAGCCAGAAACGACGTAGCGTCTCTGTTCCCTTGTAGTTGAAGAGAAGAAGAAAATTGGCGGTATCAGATGTGTACAATTCAAATCAATGATTTAAAGTCAGATCCCTGGCTTATTAAAGTGAAGTAGAGCATTGGAAATCAAGGTATTCTCTGTGAGAAAGAAAGTTGCCTGTATTTAAAGCATAAAAAAAGACAAAATTAAATTGACCATAATTTAATTTGCAGTATTTTCAAAATATTTTTTTCATTTTTTCAAATATCTTTCAATGAGAATGCTGACCGAACCTTAACGTCTACGTGATTTGTTTTTTTGTGTTTGGCGCACACACAAAAGGAAAATCCTATACAACGAGCGGTGCGTGTGCGGAGAAGACGGCGCACGTTGGACTTGATGCGCTCGCTGTAGGTTGTAGTTTTCGAGAAAGCCGTTTCTCGCAAGTCCATTCCAGAGCGAAGCAATCCTCCAGACGAAGAAGTTCCGAAACAGCGACGTCTTAGGGGTTCACAACTGAGTCGTAGTTGATAAGCAGCTTGTGTCTGACGAGTGTTTCTGTTTGACCCAATTCTGGGCGGAATCATAAGTGCCAGCCCGTTCGGACACCTTCTGGAGTAGTATCGATAGTAAAGAGATAGCCTATACTGCAGGGTCCACTTGTCAAATGACACTGTCATTTCGTATAGGAATGTTGACTGGAGGGCGTTCAGAGCACAGCTTAATGAGATAACTGTCATCCCTGAGCAGCTGACAACCGCCCGGGAACTAGAAAATGGGGTGGAAATTCTCACGTCCAATATCCTGCGCATCCGTGATGCACATTGTCCTAGGGTAACAATGCGCCCTAGCACTCAATCCCTCCCCGACCACATCCTGGATTTAATAACCTATAGAAACCGCTTTCGACGGAGATGGCAAAGAAACCGGACACAAATGGTGTCCGCTCGCATCAATGCGCTGACCGAGGAAATCACGGCTGTGATACGTGAGCACAAAAAACAGACGTGGCTGGCTTACATAAACACGGTAGGCAGGGACGACGGTTCACTATGGAAATTGGTAAGGCGCGTTCGCGGAGGCGCCGTTCAAATGCCCGTAATAAGGCATCAAGGCCAAGAATTTGGTGATGACATCGGAAAAGCGGAAGCCTTCGCGAGCTGCCTTGCCAACGTCTATAGTGCCGCACCCGACACTCTGCCCGAGCAACAGTTCTACACACGCACCGTGAACACTTTCAGGGAGCGTACCTACCCTATTCCTCCCTCAGTACATGATAAGCTGAGAACCACTCCGGCGGCAATTCGCAAAGCTCTTAGCCGTCTCCCGAGAAATAAAGTTCCCGGCCCGGATGGTATTCCGAACATTGTCCTGAAAATTTTACCCCAGAAAACCTTAATCCAGTATATGCACATAGTCAACGCGGTTATCAGACTACAACATTTCCCTTCTTCCTGGAAAATAGCGAGCATAGTACACTTCCCGAAGCCCAGGGAAAGATCTGGCGCTGCCAGCTTCCTACAGGCCAATCTGTCTACTGAACACCCTCGGGAAGGTGGCTGAAAGGCTGATCTTGCCGAGGGTAAACACTGAAGTTTAGAGGCTTGAAATCCTCCCCCAGGCACAGTTTGGTTTTCGCGGGCAGCATGGCACCGTCCTTCTATTACTTGATATCGACAAGGCGTTTGACAGGGTGTGGCACGATGGGTTGCTGTACAAGTTGCTCGCAATCCACAGCATGCCCCTGCACTTGACAGCACTTATCGCGTCATACCTTGCCGGGCGAGTCTTCACGACTAGAATAGGCGCCAAGCACTCCGCCAGTAGGAACATACTAGCGGGGGTGCCCCAAGGAACTGTATTATCGCCGCTCTTATTTAATCTTTATATAGCAGATATCCCGTCAAGTCCTAACACCCATAAAGTCTTATTTGCTGACGATACAGCAATCTATTCCCTCAATCCCCAAGCAGAGGTGGCCAAGGAGACCCTTAGGGACCATATAGATGCGCTCATTTCATACTACGATAGATGGAAAATATCCCTAAACAAAGCTAAAACCGAGCTAATTATAATCACAGGAAAGCGCAAAGACATTAATGTTACCCCATTAATAATAGGAAATACCCCTATATTGCCTAAACCGAAGGTCAAATACTTTAGCATCATTCTCGATGGCAAACTGAACTTTAGCCAGCACACAACGGATTTAACTTCACTTGTATCCCCCAGGTCATACCTGGTCCTGGAAAAAAATTAACCCTGTACCGCACTGTTATACGACCAGCTCTTCTTTACGGCGCCCCAATTTGGTGCTCTGTTGCACAAACGCACAAGAAGAAGATACAAGTCATCTAAAATCATTACCTTAGAGCTGCTTTTTCCCTGAGCATCCGGGATAGAGCTAGAATTCGGGGAGTACATCGATGCCCTCGCATGCAAGTTCTTCGAAAAGCTGATAGCGAGTTCCTCTTTAACTGCAAATATAGTTAACACGCGTTATAACCCTGAAAATCCTGTTACTCATTGAACAATCTACAGGGAACTAGCACTCTATTACCGGCAACTAATGCCACCGTATATTTCCACCTCCTGGAACTCTATTGTACATAACACTTTCGAAAATTTACAGATTAAAAAGCATATCTCTATCAATATCACCAGTTAAAGTATCAGGAGACCAGAAGGATATCACCTTTCAGGTACTATGCGCGCTCTGTCTCCTACCCGGCCAATCCACGGCGTTCGGACGCGTGGGCGGGGCCTGTGAAGGGAGCTGGTTGGCATATAAATAAGTGCCATCGACCATTTCAACATACAATACTCTTAGCCACCGAAGCACCCGTGTCTCCGTGGTCAATACCGTGGGACTCGTCCAACCTACCTTATGCCATTACAAATACTTGAACAGACTTAACACGGTTAAGTCCCAACCCTCATGTACATTGTTCATTGTTTTGTCTTATGTTTATGTTGTATATATTGTATATAATTTTAATTTTTACATTCTGACGCCCTGCTCCGTCTGAGCAGTTTTACGTAGGGTTTTTTAGCAAAATTTTCCCTACATAACCACCCTTTTTACACACAACAATGTAATATGTACTACCAAACAGCCGGCGTTATGCCAAACACTTAATTGCCAAGAGCTTTGAAGGGTAAGTAAAGTAAAGCTAGCCCGCACCGTACATACCACTGATCTAATTAGTTAAGTAGGTTAACATCAACCCCGTAAGGGTGATCCTGCCTGCTGGCCAATAAGGCAATGCAGTAACATAGCCTAGCGGAACAGCAGAGCCAAGCACTTTGTCATGCTTATTAGTTAGAATTAATGATTTACGAATTGTAATTCAAATGAAAATAAATATCAGCTATCAGTAAAGAGATAGGTCCGCCACATTTCTTCGATATTCAAAGCTATCAAGACATTTGTCAACTCTGGGTCATCCACAAGACGGACTGCTCTCCTCTGTATGGAGTCTAATATCTTGAGCAAGAGTTTGGGTGCCGAGCTCCATACATGGGAACAGTATTCCAGACATGGTCTTATCTGGGCCTTATAGAGCAGTAATAGCTGATGAGGTGTATGCTCTATAGATCGCTCCTAGCTTTTGTGCTGCAACCTTGGCGATTTTGGTGACGTGATTATGCCAGGACATGTTGTTTCCAATGTTGATGCCCAGCAAGCTTGTGGATGAGGCCATAGTCAGTGTTTGTTCTCTCATTGATAAGTCATGTCCTGCGGTATTTGCTTTTTTTTGAGAAGACAGCTATTTGAGTTTTTCCTGCGTTAAACTGGACATTGTTTTCCTCACCCTATTCCACGATGACGTTCATATCCTCATTGATGGCTCCAATCTGATTTTCTCGCTCACGTTGGGAACGAACAGCGGCCATTGGAGTCCGCGATATAAATGAGGATGTAAGAGTGATGTCGTGTGCAAAGCTGTAAATAGAATTGTCTACGAGATCGTTGATATAGAGCAGGAATAGTATGGGAGATAATATACACCCCTGAGAAACTCCGGCATTGATTTTAAAGTTATCCGAGATCTGTCCATTAGTACCAACTCGGATGCTTCGATCCCTTATGAAATTAGAAGCGCACGTGATTTGTACAGTTCCTTAGTTGCTATCCTTTTTTTGTGATAAATAAGTGAAATAAGTAATGTCAAATTAAACCGTCATCACCTTCTGCCTCCACCAGTAATAAATTGCAATACCT
Organism: Pissodes strobi; assembly: GCA_016904865.1. Classification (NCBI taxonomy): domain Eukaryota; kingdom Metazoa; phylum Arthropoda; class Insecta; order Coleoptera; family Curculionidae; genus Pissodes; species Pissodes strobi. The sequence continues at coordinate 185,746 of MU182998.1, read as the reverse complement.
CAAGGTGGAATTCACTGGACTGTAGAAAAACACCACATGTAGGTCATGGCCGCACGCAGTCGTAGCTTTCTAAAATGGGGTAGAGATGCGACAAATCGCATTGGTCACCAGTCGCGTCAAAATATTTTTAAGTTTGTATGATTACTAATAAAATCTCATTTAACACGCACTTAAATACTATACTACAGTCCTGTTCCAGTTAAGAACTAATTTTCCGTTTATAGTAACTAATATTTATGGGATGCGCTTTCCATAATGCAAATTACTTTTATTACCGTAACCGGCGTCACTAATTCTAGTTTCCCGGATATGGCTCGTTAAATCTGTTGGCGACACCGAAGAGTAATAAGCCAAATCCAACTTGCTGAAATTGACTCCCGGTAATATATTATGACTAAAAATTGTTATAATTTACGTGTCGTATTCCGTTGTAGTTTTAATGATAATATCCGTACAATAAGGGCTCGGAAATTTTGTAAGTCAAGAAATTGCAGAAAGTTATATACCTCTCAAAGTTGCATCGCCGAACGAAAAAAATGATAAAATTTAGGAAACAGGAGTTTGGCTCCAACAAGATGTTGCGAATTTTTCCTTAAGAGAAATATATGAGGATTTGAAGCTTAAAATACGACTGCACTGCTCTCAGAGCACATCGCAATGTGCGCTCCACATATTCGCTTACAGCAAATAGTAATCACTTTTAGGATCTACATGATTAAAGTTCTTTCTATCAACTTTATATTTTTCCCCCTGCGTACGGCAAACTCAGAAATGCAAGCATATTTTATGAAATTCCGAATTTCCTTGTGAACTTATCCTTGTGAAATATCCCAACCTGGCTCGTTTGTTTTATGCGCTATTTACACAAAGAAAGCTAGAAATCCAGTTTACGTACGATTATTTTTTTAAATCTCGACCCTGAATTTAATATTATGTTCCCAGAATTTCACAGTAACTTTTGTGTTACGGCTTTGATAGATTGTAGATTGCAGATAGGTCATCTAAAGGCCTTGCCGCACTTCGACCTCGGCAGAACTTTTGTACTTGACCCTAATCTTATAGAAGCCAAGGTCACCTAAGCTTTTTATAAAACACAGTAAATTTCTTGGGGCCATGCAGGCAAATTCGTTTGGTGTTGTGTCAACCTTTCCGAAATGTTGATGCTTCCTTCGAGGCAGCATGAGAACTCGCTCAAAATATGCTAGTCCCATCGTCTTCATTGCAGAACCTGCAGTCTTCGGTGTCAATTTTGCGTATCTACTTCAAATGTTGTCTCAAGGTAAAAAGACCAGTGACTAGCCTTATTTTATTATCTGGAGCAAAAGGAGTATTTGCTGTCCTTTTGTAGGCTACTCAACAAGTTCTTCGGTGTCCTTTGGTTCGGTGTATTGCCACAATAATCCTCCTTTTGTTCCTTTCACAAGTTTCCAAGTCCGTCATCACGTGGCTTTTATTCATGCGCGTCATTAATTGTTTTTTAAAGACCCTCAAGGCGGACCTTTTTCGTGTTTTTGTCTTTATTGAAACGAGTAATTAAAGACAGAATAGTTACTAACAAAGAGACTTCATGAGAAAGCTACTACCTAATATCGCCGTGAGCAGTCATATGTCTGAGGTGGGTCGCGTCGCTACACAGAGATGTCACTGACATAGCGGTCCTTACAAAGATGTTGTGCAGGAGAAAAACAGACATGTTAGAAATATGGTTACGGCAGCCTACAAAAACACTAACAAAAATAAGCGAAGTAAGCGGAAGCAGCTAGAGCCGTGCCACAAGACGACACAACACGCAAGCAGCAGAAGGACTAAGCACTGCATACAGAATGGAATAAAGCGCAGCGCTCTTTGCACCACTAGGCCGCAGAGCTCTGGGACAGAATGGCCTATCGAGTACGTTTATCACTGGATACAAGCAAAAAAATCTCTTGGGGAAAAGGAGAGGGATTGTGCAAGTAAGTCACCTTGAAGAGCATCATTACGTCTGTACATAAGGTGTGTCGTAGTTGCCATGTTACCATCTTCGCTAGACCGGAAGTGTTTCGTGAGCAGCACGATTTCTCCAAGTTCACCATCCGAAGGCGGTGTGAGTAGTAGAACCTCACCGATTGTACGCAGCTGTCCTTCAGGGCTTTTATCAGCTTAAGGCGAGCGAGAGGACCGCCAGCAGACCATCCATCAGGAGAGACCACAGAAGGGGCGACAAAACCCCGCCCTGCAGATATCCTCTGACAGCCCTGAATCTGTAGCTCTCCCCCTGTAGGGTTGTTGTGCCCACTCTGCAGTTTAAGATACTTCCAATCCAGTTCCTTATTTGTGGTTCAACTCCTCTTTCAGCTAATGCTGTGTAAAAGGAGTTTGGTAATGCATTATTGAATGCTCCTTCGATGTCTAAGAACACACCCATCGCGATAGTCTTGCTTTCTAACACTTGTGTTATGTTCCCGAAAAGGTTGTTTAGTGCTAGTTCTGCAGATTTGCCGGTCTGATACGCATGTTGTTGAGCATTCAGTGGGTACTCACCAAGTGCACCCGTTTTAATGTGCACGTCGAGTATCTCTTCCATGCATTTCAACAGAAAGGAGGTCAGACTTATAGGTCTCCATGAGTTAGGTGTTGATTCCCTACGTCCCATTTTTGGGATGTACACCACCCTGAATTTAGTCCAGCTGCTAGGTATATAATTACTCGCTAGGCTGGCTCTAAAAAGTTTGATTAAGAACGGTGTTAATACTTCCAGACCGTTCTGCAGCAGTGCTGGAAATATTCCGTCCTCACCAGGTGATTTAAAAGGCTGAAACGATAGAATAGCATTTTTAATTAATGATGCATTAATGATGTTCTTGGGGACAATTCAGTCGCCCGCTTTTGGCCGATTTGATCGGTCCCAAACAGGCTCCTCCTCATCATTATGCAAAATCCGACATCCCGAGAAATGAGTCCTAGCCAGAGGCTCCAACGTCTCCATGCCAGATTCCGTAAAGGATCCATCAGGTCGTTTTAGCGATCCTAACTCCTGAACGGGTTCTCTAAAGAGGATTCTATGGATCCTTGCATTGCCAGGTGCATCTCTTATGCCCTGACAGAAGGTTTCCCATGAATTCCTTTTTGCCTCTCTGATGGCTTTGATGTAGTTCGTTAGAGCAGTTCTGTATTGATCCCATGTGCCGGTCTCTTTAGCTCTATTAAAGAGTTTACGAACCTCCTTCCTTTGTTTGTCAAGGGAGTTGTTCCACCAAGTGGTTCCTCTGTTGTCCCTTTTAGTCTTGACTGGGCAGTTTTCATGATAAGCCGTATTTATGGCTGTCCTCAGCTGCTCCGAGGCCAGCTCAATCTCATCACGATTTGATATCTTTGCAATAGAGGTCCGCATCTGCTCCTGAAGGCTAAGACTAAAACCAGCTACTAGCCCAATCAGTGCACTTAGGATCCCTGTACTCAAAGATGGGTCTTTCCCCTGTTTTCAGATTGAAGAGAATATGTCTATGATCAGAGCACAAGGGCTCTGATGAGCGTTATAAGATCCTTTACACAAATAGTGCACTATATAAAAATCGGCCTTTCCCATTGGTCGATCCGCATGGCCCTCCGCTCGCTTCGCTCGCTACGGGGGCTCAAGAAAAGGAAACTAACCAGGTACTAACCCAATCTAACCCAAGACATACCCAAAATCAAGAAAAAGAGCTGTTTAGAAACATAATCTTTAAAAAATAAATAAAAAAAGCAACGGGGTTCGAACCCGCGTTTTCCAGGTGAGACCCAACGATCTAAACCTCTACATCACAAGAGCTCTTGACAGAAATCGATTGCATCACGCAGACATATCGTAATACGAGATGGATCGACGGGGCATGGTGCGCATTGGCATCACATCCAACCAATAGATGGATGTTCTTCCTCCGACTGTAGGCGACCAAGTTCCGCACTTCAATTGGAGGAGGTTGGTTTGCTTCAGCGTCCCCAGGAAAGTAGGCAGAGCAAACGATCATATTGTGCCCTGTCCCATGGGTATTTTGACAAGCGCTGTCGCCATGTCTCGCGAGCAATGATCTGAAATTTTGAAAAATTTCATGTTGTTTTTGATTAAGAAACATGCTCTGGGTCTATTTCCAGAGCAAATTATCTTACCTGATGTATTACCTAGGCCTCGTATTTGGCCTGTGGTTCATAGCCAGGGTTCCTGGAGAAGGGCGATATATACCCGCCCTTCATTAAAAGTTTTGCCAAGGATGTATGAAGCAGCCTTGGCATGTTGCAGATTGGCCTACAGAAAGATGGTCTTATTTCCCATTTTTCTTCCCAGTCTGCTCATCCAAGGGGGCCCTACCTCCTTGTTTTTTCGACCCTTTGGTCCCCTTGTCAGGGATGGACTTTCCTTTCCCTTTCAGGGGGCCTGGTCGAGGTGCGACATTTTTTGAGAGGAATTTGACTCCCTCTCTGCCACCCGATGTTGAAGCTGTTGCTTCCACCAATCCGGTCTCAGGTTTAGAAGCTCCTGTGAAGACAGGATCAACCCTACCTTCAGCTTCCTCCTGAGGGGTTTCGGCGGAAGTGCCAGCCTCCTGTTGATGTGGGGCGTCTCTCTGTTCCCCCCGTGGCTTAGGACGGAATTGGACCTGTCCAAATCCAGAGAAGGGTCTGAAGTCCACCCCCTTCAGAGTCGCCATTGATTCGTCATCAATGGCGAATGTCCAGGTTTGTCTTGGACCTGATTCTTTCCTGTGTAGAATTGTCCACTCCCGGGTGTTTAGACTGCGGTTCATATTCCGCAGTCTTGTAAGAACCACTTCCGATGTCAACCGCTTGTCGTTATCATCGGGTATGTATGCGATGCATATATGTAGTTTTGGCATGTCGACGCCGCTGACGGCTTTTAGTTAAGCACCCGCCCATGGCTTCAGGACGGTTACTACGTTCTTAAGCCATGTCATGCTCGCGTCGTCAGCGCAAGTCACTTGCAGCCAGCCTGGCCTAGCTGCACATCCCAGGAAGCGGACTCGAGGTCCGTCTTCCGTGAGCTTGTCTACAGACGTCATTATGGCATTCTGTATCAGCCTTGTTTGACTGTTATCCAATGAGGCAGCCGGGGCATCAGTGTGGACTATACCAACTCTAATGCCCCGCAGTGCCGCACCATAGGATAAGCCAGGGGTGGTTGTTCCAGCCCTGTGCTTCTTTGCCTGTTGTTCAGGTGTGTTGCCGTCAGATCGTGTGCGTTTTCCGCCCTGTAATCTGCTGGTGGAGGGGCGGTCTTCCTGCTCCCGAATAGTGGGCAGTTGTCTCAGTCCACTTCCCGGGTTCAGGTCTTCCTTGTCCCCTTTTTTTTTCTATCAAGTGCCTTTTTCAAGGCTGTGGGGTAGTCTAACCCCTCTTGAAGGAATCATTTTAGACGTTTTTTCGCCGAATTTGGTAGTCTCCTTCTCCTGAGAGTAGGTTTCTCAAGAGCGGCTAGCTCCCCTTCGGTCTCGCTCCTCTCTTCCTCTGTGGTGGTCAAGCCTAACAGGCTTCTTTCCGCCCCAGAAGAAAGGCTACTGGTTTCAGGATTGGTTGGTTTATGTCCAGCCTCTCCTGTTGTTGTTGTGGGGTTGAGGTTGGTCTGTCCATCCTCAGCCTCCATTGGTTCAGACCCTTCCTGGTGGGTGAATTCTTTTGGATTTGTTCTGCCATAAAAAATTCCCACGAGTAGCTAGGGAAAGGAGTCAACCACAGTAGAGCCCTGCATTGCTGTGGAGGGGCATAAAAATACGATAGGATGCTGCCTGGTTTCCTGAAGGCACGTTTGAGACATCATAACCCTGATGCCATTCAGTCCTTGGCACGTATGCTACACCGTGACTTGGGGGAATTTTTCGACTTGCCTAGTCTAGATCCGATGTCTTCAGTTAGCTAGCAGGGGCAGCTCTGGCAGCATGTGGCTTTTCGCTCACGGACATCGGTCTTGACGCACTTGAAGCCTATACCAGGAATGCACCGTAGTCCATTCCTAGGATACACTACAAGGAGCCCTTGGTCGAGACGTCTAATCGATCTCGTATGCCATCACCCCCAATCAAATAGTATAAAGTTAATTCAATGAAATTAATTAATGAAGTAAGACAATAGTTGGTGTATATTAAAATAAAGTGAAATCAACCCAATAAAATTAATTAGCAAATGAATTAGTAAAGAATATCATCAGCTAGCAATCAAATAATCTCAGCTCACCTCAATGACAATTCAAAATAAGATAGGTATTAGGTAAGCCGGACTAAAATTCAATAAAATAAGGTAGGTTTACGTGATGAGATAATTATTAAGGTGGAATTAAATTAAAAATAAGTAAAAACCGCAAAATAATGTAAGTGAAACCCGAGAAAACAGCCTATATTAAATATTGGTAGAGAGCGATTATATTCAATTAGGTACGTATTATTAAATAATGTTAGCAAAAATCGAAATGCTTATAAGCAAGGCTAAATATCCAGGCATACGGTAAAGTAGTAACTAATATGCAAACTTATTAGACGGTTTATTTAACAAAAGCTGTCAGCCACTGTAACAGGTACGGTATAAAAAGATAGACTACCTACAGTAAATTCATTAAACAAAACCTGTCAGCCACGGTGCGATATAAAAACATAGACGACCTACATCATCAATAACATCAAGTCCATTAAACAAAATTACGATAATGGCGATAAATGGCGATATTAGAGGTAAAAAAATCCACTAATTGCAATCAAAATAGATACCACATGTTTCTCGTAGATTATGCCGACGTGGAATCCAACGGCGTTTTCTGAGAAGTTAACTTTCCACCATATGATCATATTATCTCGACAAAAGGCCTCGATACGGCCAAGAGAATCGGAAACTCGCTAGATCGGCCCACGGAAGTTCAGGAAAGGTGCTATTTAATATAGACACACTAACATGTAACAAACCCCTTTTTCATAGGATGGGAAACATTAGCCGTTAAACATCTTTATCGGTATATTGTAACAGTCCGATTTTGCCAGTGTCAAATATTTTTAAAATTTCATTTACATGCCGCATTTAGGAAAAAAGATGCTGTATTTTGCACTCATCGGTTTATTAATTCTAAATTTATTGATTCGTTTTGCTAACAATTCGCTTGAAATTGCCGCCTTTCTTAATGTAAATTAACTCTATGCTAAATATGGGTTAACGATATATTTGTATTAGCATTTATGTTTATTTTAGTTGATAAGCGAAGAACAATGTTATTAGGATAGCTTGGCTTGATTTATATTACATTACTGTAGAACGGCCAGGCAACCGATTTATATATTTTTTTAAGAATTCTGTTAATAAAACCTGCAAATACGCTGAATTTAACTCGTCGATTCATATTTTATTGTCGGTTTGAATATTTCATAACTCTTTGGGAACCCCTTGGTTGCTGAACTCCAATTGCCGGCCGATCATTTCTGAGATCGTTTTGGGACCTCTGCTTTTAAATATATTTATCGTTCCACGCGGCCTGCACTAGCAATTTTCGGTTGGTTCTGTTGGCAGCATTGGGTAGTAGAGATGTACTATTTCTAGTAAATGCCAGCTGTCGATTTAAATTTTTAAAAGTTTATCGTTTGGTTAGGGAATATTCTCTGGTATTTCTTGAATAATTTAATTTCGGTGCATTAGTTGTGGCTTCCGCCGTTGTTATGCCATCCCAGTAAACGATAACTAAGTCGTTTGTTATCTTAGAATTATTCCTTGTATCGAAATCACTTGGCATGTTTCAGCCCATCATTACTTGCTTTTTTGACGTAGCGTTTGATCTCGTAGAAGGAGAAAGGCAAATTGACAATCGAGAGTTCTTCTAAGATTACCTTTCAAGGCGCGAAGAAGGTTTGCCGTGAGTGCAGTCTCAGAGACTCCACATTTAGTTTGTGATTTAATTCCACCCATTTATTGGGGATATACTTGGTGTTTTGACAAGACCGATTTTCGGGATCTACATATTGTACTAGGTAAGCATTTTCTCTGGAATTATTGTTTCCCCTATTGCCTGTGAAGCACGCGGACGACGCCATGGCGCTAATGGGTTTTTCCCTTATTTCTAGAGGCTTTCCACGTTCGTGATATAAGACCGAGACCTTCGAATCTCTCATAGGTAGTCCTCACACATGATCGAGGTAATTATTGCTACAATTTTTTTTGCCTAAATTAATGATTTAATTACTTTATCTGTGTTAACCTTTTTTGTGCATAGTCCGCCATTTGCTTTGCATATGTTATGTTATCTACTCCATTTTATCAAATCCGAATTTTTATTTTATGGTAACTTTAATTTTGATCGTATGGGGAAGTTTATATTTTCTTTTAGGGGTGATTCATACCTATCTTTTTTTATTCAAGTTGTCTGTACCTTAGTATCTCTTTTATTTGCTGATGGTCATTGCAGGTCCATGGTTTTTTTTTCTGGGAAATTTGTTTTATAAAGAAGATATATTTATACAAGGCGGGGGGCTATGGTTTTTTTATTAAAGCAATGGGGCTTTGTCTAATACGCACTGGGTTATTTCAGGGTTTGACCAGCAGGCTACCACCTTTTGCTAACAGGCTACTACTTTTTCTAGCTGGGTACAACTTTCACTAGCGGGTTGCAACTTCAATAAGTGGGCCACAGTTCAATTATCAGCCAATCTTGACACCGAGCTATCGAGTCCTCGGCTAGTTTCCCCGGGGCCATTAAGTGGCAGTACCTGAGGTATCTATAGGTGCCCGCGCCTCCACCAGAGTTCGACGACCGGATTTGGGTATCGTACAGAAGCTCTATCTTTCATTAATTAGTTTGTTTATCTGTTTAATATAGTCGCTCTTAGTTTTCCTTCTTTTAATATAACTCAAACATTGACCGCCAAGCTCTGAGATAGCTCATTAATTTTATTTTCATTTATTCACTGATTTATCGGACCAGTTAATCTAATTGCTCTGAATTTTCTCTCTTTTTAATATAAGTCAAGCATTGACCGGCTTTAAAACAGTTTCAATAATTTTATTATTTTCATTCATTTATCGAGTAATATAACCGCCCTGAATTTTCTCTTTTTATAATATGAATCAAGCATTGACAGCCACGCTTTCAATAGTTTTATTCTAATTTTATTATTTTTATTAATTTATCGAGTCATTTGATTTAATTATTATGGCCGTTCATTGATACATATTATTATTGCTATATTTAAAATCGGTGCAGCTATTAGTGCACGCATACCTAGATGTAATTAGCTTAGTTAACATCCAAGTGATCACTTCGGTTTGCAGTATTTAGTGCATTTAATTGTAAGGCATACAGTACCGTTAACAACAGAATTGGTCTCCGTACAATCTCCATATTGTACTCTATTTACCAATTTCTTTTATAGTCCTTCGACATTCCTTGGTCTTTAAAATTGCAACTTTTACTGTAAATCGCTGTGTTTTCAAAAAAAAGAACTTAGTAGCTTGATTAATTTTTGATTTAATAAGCCAGCCTAGCCACCCTGCACAACACCAACGGAGCTTTTTCAGTTTAGTTGGACAGAACTGGTGCCACTCTAACGACCCCACTACTGGGGCCGGGCATTTGTGACACGACTCTCCGGGGCTAGGTTTCCTTTTAATTGAAAAAAATCTTTACTTTCACTTTAACTTCAAGAAGAAAAACGTGTTGAAATATCTTACAAATTTTTGTCTTTTTCTCCTTTTCAATGTACGACTCTTTGGAAAAAAGAGCCTCTTCGGCTATGGTTCCACGGTGTAAACAGCGCAAGTGCTAGTTTAGTGACCTTAACGAAGCTGAAATGCCTAAAACACTGGAAAATAGTCGACGCTTCGAAGAACAAATCTGCCCTCTTTGTCAAGAACGAACAAATCTAAAAATGAAAATGATTAGTAAATGCAAATAACAGTAAAAAGCTCTTGGGGCAGATTTGTTCCTCGAAACTTGGACCGTTTTCAAGTTTCTTCAATTTTAGATATTGAAAACCGGTCTTCCTTTATCTACCTCCTACACGCGTCAAGCGTGCAGGAGAGAAAAGCCTCATCAATTCCCCCCAAAAAAAGCATATATACCACAACTGTCAAGAGTGCAACCGGAATTAAGTTGGCGAGATGTAAGGTAGCGAGAGTAACGAAAACACAAATCGACCAATAAAAGGGAAAAATCCCACTACTGGATTTTGTAACGCTACACCCTCTTGGGTCAATTTTGAATTGTTCGACTTTTTGCCACCGTGTACAAGATATCTCAAGTTCTATCCTTTTAATACTATTTCCTAATAAAACAGAACGATCGCACGATTCCCGCACTTTCGAATAAAATCGGGTTTGCCTGATCTTAAAAGAATATCTTTGTGAGCTTAAAATGCAGCTTTATATGAAAAGCTTCAATACTTACCACATTTTCAATCCTACTATTAGACCAAGCATTCGTACGATCCGGTACAATTTTCATTTGCATGCAGATCGGTTTATTTTTGAACGAAAATCTAGAAAACAATTGAAATGGAACCCTTACTATTAATGTAAGATATAAATTGCGTTATAAAAAAGTTAGTGCTCCATTAAAAAATATATAATCGGGCGGTTTAATGAGAAAACCGTAAACTCGTAACGAGGCCGTCATTTTTTAAACGGGCATAAAGAATAACTCCCACACATTAGGCAGTTATTCAGATACCGTTCCCCTTCTTTTGCATAAATAGGATATGAAATAAAATTCCTGGACCTTAAAGTTAAAATATATGGTCGCACTTTTTCACGTCCTATTTTTTGGTCAGACAAAAGTTTTGTAACAATCGAATAATTGAGCAGGACAATCGATATTGTAGTTGACATATTTTCAGGTCCTAAATAATGACATTGAAAATATTCTTGATAATATTTCACGAACAGTAATCAGGAATATGTGGGTTCAACAAGATAATTTAGAAAAAACATAGAATACTTTCAGAACAGATCACTTCGTTATCAACCATTGGATTTTTTCTTATGGGGCTTCCCAAGCTATCCTAGAAGGAAGCGGTTTTCCAAATTTGCAAAATTCATTAAAATCGATCGATTAGTTTTGGAGATACATGTAATCATCATGCAAAAAGGTGCGAGTCCCGTTTTTGTATTATTCCCAGTTTATTTGAAATTCGTAGTAAAGTAACTAGTTTTTATAATTTTTAGAATTGCAGCTGTTTAAAAAAAGTTATTTATCAGATACATCGTTTTTGCTAATCAGAACCGTATATGAGATGTTTAAGGAGCAGTTGTAACAAATAATGCAATAATTTGGGTAAATTAATGCATATAACAAGCTAAACCCACATTATTAGACCTATATTCAGTTCTTGTTATCATTTAATTAAGTATTATGTTGCCTGTCAAGAAATATTGCCAAATACAATGTTAATTGGTTTATTATTTCAAGGGAGAGATCTAATTATGCTCTATGCAAATTAAAAGAATCGTTTTTGATAAAAAGCGAATTCTATTGAATTTATTTGCCGTAAATAACAGATCTGCTTTGCTTTGATTTAGTAGTGTGGCATTAAAGTGACAGCGGGTTTGTGTTAAGCTCGCCACAGGCAATAATTTCCAGCCGGCCTGCACATAAAAGCCTGAGGTTTAAATCTACTTAATTTAAGCTGTAAAAATCCATAATTTAATGAGGGAAAAACGTTATTCTAGTTATGTCTGAGCTTATAGAATACTTCTTTGTAAGGATTATTATCTTGAAGGGAGATATTTAATTTTTTTTATTATCTGACAAAGTATTTCTTGGTATTTTAGTATATATTAGCATATACGATAATAAAGAAATTCGGTATTAGTTAATCAAATAACGATAAAAAATAAGTAGCGATTAAAAAGGCCTTTAACGGTAGTTTTTAAAAAGACAAGTTAAGATATGGTAGGTAAAATAAGTAATTATAGGGCCTACTTGTACCTCATTTTCATATGGCTATACGGCGATGTAATTCAGTAGTCGTGGCTGCTAGCTATTCCCTGACTCATACGGCTACTTGGCTAGCCCCAGTTAGCGCTAAACTCCTTCTTGTGAGGCTGCACGTCACACCATGTGGGTCAGCATCACTTCGACAAGAGGGTTTCAAACTCCAGTTCTATGTAGAATCTCTCTATGCTGGCGACAGACCGGGCGGAGGATGGACCCTTTTGAAAAGGGCAACCTCACTTTAGAAAAAATAATTTTATGATACGATATTGTCACTTGTGACGCCACGCCTTACTTAGCGTGCAGGAGAGTAGCCCAGGTTTAGGATCGCACTACGTCAAGTTGAGAAGAGATAATAAAGGAGACACATTGATAAAAACAATAACAAATTTATTTACAAACAAACTTAACAACGGTTAGACTGTATATTAATAAAGGCGTGTTTAAGTTTATAGATGAGTTAAGAGTTTACACTATACCCAATTAATATTAAATACATGTCTTCTCGAAAGAGGCTTAGTTCAAAGTTTTTATAGCAAGCGACGTCACAATTTTATTAATAAAGTTTATGTGAGAGGGGTTGTCTTATTTATGTAGTCGTTTTGATATTAATAAGGCAAGTCTTGCTGGTTTAAGTTTAGCGCAGATTTCTAAGGCACTTGCACTACTTTTTGAAAATCCCCAAAAACTATCCTTTCACTGGAAATCCTGATACTTCACTCGTAAATTCGATTCTCTCTACTTTTTAGTATGCCCCCCATGTCGTATACCTGTGCATACGTCCATCCAGATCAGGTAAGGACCTGATCACCCTGTGCCTGTGTACAGGTGATCACAGAAACGGGGGTTGTGGGATAGAACAACTAGAAGTGTACGCTCCTGTGTGCTGTACCGCAACTAAATTGAGCGGAGTTGAGAGAGCCGAAAGCCTGATGAATTTGGCGTTTGCCTGCGTATTTATATGTTGCAAAATGCTGATGGCTGCATCATTAAGGATGAAAATCGCTCCCGTCGACCGCTCAAGTTGTTTATAATTAACAGTGGATGTTTATATTACATTTGTCAAGTTCAAGTTCAAACTTAGGACAGGGTGATATTTAATTAGTAGGTTTCTGCTTTTTAGTAGTTCACACATTCCCCCTCCCTGATAACGTTGGTCTCCAACGTTTTATCCAGGTTTTTATGCTTTAGAAGAGAGAAAAAAGACCTCAATTCGAGAAGACACATTGCATTGCACCTAATTTTACTATAATTTATTATAATAAATTTCGTCAGTACACTTGTTCTGGCTCTAGCATTTCCTAAATGGCGGGTTGAAGGTAATATGGTCTATAAGTATGTGAAGTTGGATTTTCCTGGTCTGCGTGAGGAAGGGGATTACTGGAAGTTGCTTGTTCCAAAGAAAAAACGTCGTGAAGTTATGCAACCTTGTCATGATGTTCCAACAGCAGGTCATTTAGGTGTACAAAAATCTTATACTAAAATTTGTAGACTTTATTATTGGCCTGGTTTGAAGTCAGATTTAACTAAATTTGTTAGCGAATGCCAGATCGGTCAAAGGGTGAAACCAGAACAGAAACGTCCGGCAGGTTTAATGGGAGGTTCGTTTATTGCCAAGCGTTGCTGGCAAATTGTTAGTATGGACTTGTTTGAACCACTCCCTAAGAGTAAACATGGCAATTTGTATATCTTTGTCGTTACTGATACTTTCAGTAAATTTAACCACTTCTTTACTATTAGACGCGCAACCGCAGTCGTGATAGTTAAATTAGTAGAAAATCGTATATTTCTCACGCATGGTGTTCCGGAAATCATTCGTTGTGACAACGGTGTACAGTTCAGAAGTCGCCAATTTGAAAGTCTGGTTAAAAAGTATGATGTTAAGAGTGTCTATATTCCTAATTATCATCCTTCTCCAAACTTGACAGAACGAGTTAATCGCGTTTTAAAAACTATGCTTGCAGCGTTTAGTAAAGAGAATCATCAAAACTGGGAAGAACACTTGCCAGCTCTAGAATGCGCCATAAATACCGCAGTTCACGAAGTCACCGGACATACGCCCTATTTTATTAATCACGGTACGGAAATGATTCTTCACGGTAGTGAATATCGACTTAAGAACTCCAAAGAGTGTGAGGATAAACAATCAACTAATACACGGTCGGATGAGAAGCTTGAGGCTTTGTCAAGAATGCGTAAATTTGTAAGTGATAAATTAAGGAAGGCTTTTAATTCATCTCAAGATCAATACAATCTTAGACTCAGAAATGTTGAAAAAAGGTTTTTGTGTATATGAACTAGAGGACGAGAAAGGTAAATCTAAAGGCGATTGGCATGTACAAGACCTTAAGCCATACTTTGCTCCTACTGGTGAGTAAATTTGCATTGGCTTACCGCTCTCTAGAAGGGGCGTCTGGTAGGTTATGAGTATCGAGCATAGGAAAACTATGATGGATATGCATAGGTTACTAATGTATAGAATTCTCCTACTCAGGGATCTGGATGTTGTGGTAAAAGTGCCCAAAGTGTCATGGTAACATGACCATCAGTTATGTCACTTCTGATGTATCAACACCATTTTGGTTTAGTTATATTGGTTTAGCGGACCATCATGTATGACAGAATAGGATTTGCTGGGCTGTGGTTATTCATAATCGATATGTTGGTTTGTTGGTCTTCCACTGGCTACGTCAAGTGGTGTTGAATTTACTCTACTCAGCAGTATGAATTTTTCTTAAGATCGGATTATCTTGAAGACCTCGTTCTGAAGTTCGCGACATATTGGTGTAATTGGATTAACTATATATTCTGCGTAAAAAAATCTTTGGTGGTATTGTCTATTTGCGCCTAATATCGTCAGTAGATAGCGATACTGTGGGTTAGTTGGTGGGAATAAATCTTTTTTGTAAATTCTGTGTATTTCAGTTCCAGAATAGTCTGACAAATATCTAGGTCAGACACATACACTCAAAGTTACTTAAATGTGATTTTGAATATATTGTTGTTTATCTATCGTTATATAATTTTGAGTTTATGGTATATTTTTTTCTTATCGTCGTAATTTGAGAATATCATTACTTCTTTATCAATATCTCTTCGTTTCCTTGGGTTTTTTTGGCTTTGGCCTTTTTGTTTTTGCTTATCATGTATTTAGAGTCTTTCTTGATCTTTGGGTGAAGGTTCTAATTAACATTGAATCACCTGAGAAGTAACGTAGTCGAATATTCTTGAGCCTTGTCTGGATTAAAATAGTGTTTTGGCAGTTCTCTTATAGATGGTGCTAAGCTTTGGAGAGCACTTTATAAAAAAAAATAAAAATAAATAAAAAAAAGTGACTCAGCGGATCTACGTATTTTTTTGGCTTTCCTTTAGTTTGTGTTAGGCTAACAAAATTAAGTTTTATGTATTGATGGATTGGTGTATGTAAGTATGAATGGTTTTTTTTGTTAAGCATATGTGCTTATATCTACTCTCCTAATTGTAGTTAGAAAAAGTCGACTTGACGTCGCAATGTAATTTAATTTGTTATCTCAACGCCAACTTGTTTTAGGTTGTCCTTTTGAGGTTAGCTGTTGGCGTGGATGGAGTATCTTGCGGATGGAGATTTCCTCACTGTAAAGGAGCGAAAGATGATCTAGAACAAATAGAACATGGTTTCTCCAAGTTGGTGAGAGGCCTTTATCTGGCGTGATGATTGTCCACCCCTAGCCTCTTTGTTATATTAGGGCGTCAGTCATCAACTGGCTACCCATAGCGGTGTTGAAATAACGAGTATCGCAAGATTGCTTTTCTTAATTGTGTCTAGTTCTTGGGAACTTGGTTTGTTTCATGTCCTGTGGGCATTTGTGCAGGGTTACTTTCTTCAGCCTAGTGGCTGATTGTTCTTGGCAAAAAAAAGATACGTGGCAATTTTTTTTTCTTTAGGAAAGGGGGTGGTGTTACAGTTTTTTTTTGAGTAATTTAATCCTTCACATTTACTATTTTTAATGTCCGGAATAGCGAGACAATAGCCGCACAACTTGTCAATTTCATTACTGCCAATAATCGCTTAAGCGAGCAGGTATCGTTGCACAGTCCTACTCTGAACCGCTTTTCTATGGTTCCGCCTGACGCCAAAGAACAATCGATATCCGTAGCTAGATTCAGGTGGGCTGCGCGATATCATTTTGTCCCAATGTTTATTGTGCCAGAGTCAATTGTCATTTATGGAAATTGACTTTCACTTTCAAGTTAGAATTTAAAAAAATGACGACAGGAAATAATAGGAAGTTGCTTTTTTGAGTACAGTGAATATTATAAATAGAAGAGACAACGTGAACACGGGGTCTTTTCTTTGTGCAAGATCGCAAACAATGTGAGGCCGCCTAAGTGACGGAATAATATTTATATATAATATGTATATCGTGTAAACAGTTAATGGGATAAATTGTCACTAGGGAAAATTCCTGCCTAGATCTGGTTTGGTTTTTTCGGAAATCTGGACAGGATAACCTTAAGGGGATATAAGGCTTCTCACATGCCCACGTGGCAAACGGGCAATATAAGTTCAGCACAAAAAATAACCACGATTCTTGGAGCCCTTCATTGTTGAGAAGGTAAATACTTTGGTTCTTGTATTTGTAATTTGTACTGAGCAGCACTGTCAATAATCTTGTTACTATTTTAAACTGCCTATAAGATAATAAGCTAAATTCAATTTAGAACAGTATTCTGTTCAGCGAAAACGCCGTGCCGTGCTGAATATTCTTACAGGTTTATTTTTTTATTACCTTAGTGACTCTGTTATGTCTCGGAAGACTGCTGATGTTTTGTTTTTCAAGAATTACTCTGTATAGCTTACTTTTCTTAACATTTTGCTCGAACATGATGAAACAAACTTAGTTCTCAGGGTTCTTGGGGACTCAAAGACATATTTAAACTTTCTTGTCAGTACTTTATTAAAGGCCAAGTTATGCTTTTCGTTTTGAGTGGCCGATTGTATATACAATGTTTTAATAATTATTTAGATTTGTTATTTTAAGTCAGCATACTGTGTATGCTATTTTAAATCAGAAGAGCTTTTATTTTTTTTAGAATAATGGAGCTGTAAATTAGCAATTTAATTGTAACTTTTGTGACTGGCCAGCTTCGTGTAACTTGAAACTAACTGTTTCAAGTTACTAATTAGTGTGTTTGAATTTTGTAGGGTTCAATTTACAGGCTGTTTCTAAGCCAAGCTATTACTTAGCGGGCGAGCAGCCAAGTTAGAAGTTTACTACTTCTGTCGAGCCATTGTGGCGAGGCAGTCAATTTAGCAGACTACTCCTCAGGCTAATCTAGACTCTTGGGGTCGTGTGCCCAACTAAGGGTATATGTGAGCCTGCTCAACAGAACAGCAACATTACAGAACACCTAGCAATAAAGCTAAGTTTGAGTTAAGTTAGGTTTAAGTCTTTCCTTTCTTCCTTCCTCTTTTCTCTTGCTTTCCCTTCCTTTCTTCTAAATGAAATAATAAACGGTAAAGTCGATGTTTGAATTGGCTTGACTTGAGGTGTTCGAGGTAATCTTTTTTATTTCCGATTTCTTCCAGGTAAATGAAATCCGGTGGCGCTCAATAATTAGTTAATTTTGTTACCTCAGTTGCAATCAAGTGCACGTTTTCTTATTATTAACCGAGAACACTTCAGGTCAGTCACCTCTTTGACTTTCAGCAACGAGCCTATACAACTGGACCTACCCCTGAGTAGCTAAGCCGAGCTATTGTGCCTATGGTTGTTTCTTTGTAAAAAGTGACAACATCTGGAAATGGTAATACCGCATAAAACTTATCCATTGAATCAGTCTATAAGGCTGTCAGTTCTATTCAACAGTCAAAATCATTCAGTCTTATTTATTTAGATTCATTTAAGTTCTGTCTAACATAAAAGTATATTCACTTTGTTAAACAATAATAGTAAAAGATGCGCTTTCTTTTAATGTAACTCTGTCATAACATAGGCTTAACGCAATAAAACATTACAATATAACGAAAGGAATACTAAAAACACAACAAGCTCCACCCATTTCATTTTGTAGTCTCCCATGCAGTCGTAAGTGTGGTTTGACTCACTCTTTCTTAGTGAAGCCTTCTACTGCTAGTTATACATGTAACAAAAGAAAAATTGCAATGAAACAATCTTTGTATATCATGCAAAATTTAAATAATTTTGCATGATATACAAAGATTGTTTCATTACTATGTTTCGTACATGCACACAGCCTTTACTCTTCATTTAAAAGAAAAATTGTTTTACAAGTTTTAACAATGTTATAATCCTATCCTATATTTTCTTATTTATTTTACAAGTGCAAACCTATCCGTTTTGAGAGCATCGCTTTCCTTCCTTACACTGGCTTATAATGCCATCTACTTTTAAAACTAGAGTTTTATGTCTACGCCTTTTTTCCAATAAATTGCCTTTTATATGATATCTCCTCTGTTAAGATGCGTCCATCCCAACAGAGTTGACATTAATTCATTGTCTTTATATTGGTTAGTTTGGGGTATAGATGGTTAATGGGAGCTTTTTTTTATAAAGATAATGAATTTTCCATGGCGTTATAAATTAACTTATTGAGGCTCTGTTTTAAAATAAATTAGCTATCCTATATTAACAATATTACGGTATGTTAAACTTATGCAGTAGTTATGAGTAAATAAAAAATAAAATTTATACGACGGTCCGGTTTATATTATTTAGCCATAGTTCTTTAATTTTTGTTTTTAAATCCATTATCTAGATATTTATCAAAACTATATACCTAGTATAGAGACGGTCCCGTCTATGTATATAATATTTGCTAACAGCATTACAGCAGTTTATTGAGTTATATTTCTTGACCTATCCAAAACTTGCTGACTTTGTATATCAAATCACTCAATTTATTTTACCTGCTGACATAATTCAACATTTGTTCATAGATAATAATATCTAACTATCTAATAAACATTTTTGCAACTATCCATATCATATTATGTCTTAATGAATCTGATTATTTTCTCAAGTTATTACCTTGGAATGCGATCTGGTAAGTTAGTATTAATACTGATATGTAAATTAAAATAGAATTAGACGTTACGCTTCCGTTGATCATGGATGGTGACTGGATATGTCATTGTCTGCCGATTCCTTCCCTGTTGGATGTTCCTTGTACTTTGCTTTTGTGTTGCGGACTGCTTGTTTAGACAAAGCCTGGTAGATGGTGCTCGTAGTGAACCTTTTCGGTTCCGTCTGTTCTGTCGTAGCTCGTAGTCTGGTAGTGGGTTCTTTGTTCCTTGAAAGACGTGGCAAAATGGCGTCGACTTGACTTGCTTCTCCGTGTGTTAGAATTGGATGAGCTTAATAATACAATCAAATATAAGTATCGTGAATATTGAGTATGTGGTGATAATTTTACAGACCAATTTGTTTTTTTCGGCCAATGTGTGCCTGAGGGGTTTGCACACATTGACCTGAAATAAGTCATTGGTACGAGGTTTTGACAATATTGGACACTTATTAATTTGACTGGCAAGATTTGATCTGGAATAGACTCTAAGGTTTGTTATTTTTAGATTATCCAATTCGTTGTCCACTACTACTGGTATTTCATCTATATATTATAAATTCTTATACTTTCTTATCTTCTAGGAATCTACTCGAAGAATGGGGGAACTTCTACTAGTGATTGTTCGAGTGGCCGAGTCCTGTGTGGGATTGGAATGAGTCCTGACTGGTCCTGGCTTGCGGCCAATGCAGTATATTATCATGGTAAACTTATATATATATTATTTACAATTTCTTACTGATTTTCTATAAACTTCTTGGTATCGCCATGTCGTATGTTGTCTGGATTTGACATTATTTTATAGAGTATAATAAAACTCCCTTGATTCTTCGGGTTATAAAGTCGAACTTAAACCCAAGTTTGTTTAAAGAAACGTACAGTATTTTCTAATAAGTACAAACATTTAGTTTACATTAAGTTGTATAAAAATACAAGAAACAGTTATATAAAATATAAGAAAATTATTTCGATTCAAAACTGAGTTATTTGCCCTTTGATCGGACCGACAATAATTCACTATGTCTACAATCAATCTCAAGCAGTAACTAACTTTCTCTCCTTTTATTTGTCGCGTCGCGGGCCAATACTTATGAAGGGTTATACTCGAGTCACCACGTCACGACCCTCGGATGCGTTAGACAGTGGCGGAACACATAAAAACAAAACAAGTCTTGACACGCCTATATATACATTTTCCCATATATTTATTTTATTCTATGTTTTGTACCGAAGTTACTATATTTTTAGGGGAATGGTATGCAAGCCGGATTAACTTTCTTATTTTACGGGCTATTCACATCATTCTTTTTCGTAAAATATAATTTAAATATTCTAAACTCATTTCAATAAAATATGCCGTCGCGAAAAGCCGGGAAATCGGTTTTCACATTTTCCGTAGTACTCGCGCGGTACCGGTAGAACGTCGCGATCTCCGTCGCAGCACCGTGCACGTGAAGGTCCCCACTCATCAGCCGGCCGATGACGTGACCCCCACTACGTGTTGAGCTAACAAAACCGGGCTGCATCGCGCTGAACCGGCAGAACTCACCCGGATTCTCGAAGCAGAAGTCGCCAGCCAGCCAGCCAGCCGCGTAGACAGACCAAAGGACCACCACTGCCGCCAATGTAGCCGCCCAAGCTGAGCCGGACCCACGCCGCTTCCTGCAGATCGCCGCCATGACAGCCGGCTTCAGCAGACCGCCATCGTCGCCGCCTTTCTTGTTCATCTTCACTGCTACTGTATAGGTATTAACGTAGGTGCTACACAAACATCTGTACACTCTCTCTCTCTCACACACACACTACACCTTCTCTCTCCCTCACTTACATTACACTACGGCTGATTTGCGTCTCAGTCCGATCAGCCTCATCTTTTCTCTCTCTTTCTGCTATACGCCGGTTTGTGTCTCAGTCCGACCGGGCGCTATCTTTACACACACTCTCTCTCTTTCTCTCTCTCTACTACACTACGGTTGTTTGCGTCTCAGTCCGATCAGCCTCTCCTTTTCTCTTTCTTTATGCTATACGCCGGTTTGTGTCTAAGTCCGACCGGGCGCTATCTTTACAAGCTCTCTCTCACACATACCCTACCTACCATCCTTCCTTACCTAGCCTACCGCCTCAACGACGGCGTAAAATCGTAGTAGCGAAGCACGACCGGAAAGCAATGACGTGTTCGCGCACGCTCAATCCGGGATTCATTTTTCATGTATGCAGGAAGCCTCGTCAGGTCGTTTATTAATGTCGCACCGTATCCTTTGTATCGTCGTCTGTTATTGTTCGATCGTCATCGCCAGCATTTCACGTTCCTTAACAGTTGATAACGCGGCTCTGTTTCTCTTCTCAATGTCAATCTCATTCCGTTACGTTACGCATACCATACCCCCCTCTGGCAATATTTTCATTTCTTTTTCTTTTGGGTTAAGCATAAGTTGCACAAGAGTCACTTTTTAGTTAAGGATTAATAGTTTAGGTTAGCTTCAGTTTAGGCAGGTTGGATTAATAAAGAATAATTCTTACGTTGCAACGTTAGGTTAGCATAGGTTATCAGGCTTTTGAAATCGCCATTCTTTATATTTCCTGTTGACCAATAGAGATGCTGTATTAGGTGTATTCTGAAATTGTGTGTTTTCTTTCTAAATCCCTTCCTGCTAGTACTAAGTTAAGTTAATTAAGTGAATTTCTAAAAGCAGCCGGCAACCACGCAAACATACAAGATCGACCCCTGGTTAGCCGTTTCTCCACTGTCTAAAAGCAACCCGGCGCAGAGTGGGCCCTCTACCACTATAATCCAGATGCGGTGGCGCCCGAGAACCAACCATTGGATGACGTAATGGTTAAACTAGGCAGTCCAATAGCATTGTATGCAGAAGAAGTAGCATAGCATGCAGAAGCAAAGAAGCCCTCGAGAAACGCCTCACAGTTTCTTATATTTACTTTCCATATCTAGTTTCGCTATTTATTAGGTATTCTATGTATCTATGTTATGCTATCTATCTATTTTTACCTTGAAATTGATTGCCTTTGGCTCCACAAATGATTACGCTTATTTTGAATTGGTATAGAGCCTCTTCGGTTCTGGCTCCAGGATGTAAACTGCACAAGTGCTAGTTTAGTGACCCTAATGAATTACCTACGTCTACGTTTCGATAGGCAAGTCTGCTATCGTTATCAAGAATTAAAGAAACTAAAAATGAAAATGGTTAGCAAATACAATAAAACAGTAAAAAGCTCTTGCAGATGGTCAATCTTTGAACTGACTTCGACAAGATGACAATTTTAATGCCATATTTAATTACTGGTAACTGGTCTTTAGTGTGATATTTAGGTGTTATATCGTAAATTAATTTGCGAAGCCAAAGGCAATCAATTTCAAGGTAAAAATGAATCCTCCACAACAATATAGAACATATTTACATCTATCTATCTATGTTTCATTACGTGATTAGCTTTATGTAAATTGTGTAGGACAGAGAAACATTATATTATTATTTATATAACCACGTATGTGCTCTCTTTTAAACGCACATTATATAAACATCTTTTGCTTATACATTTCTCCATTATTTCTCCTTTAGTATGTAGTAGTGTGATTTTTGCCCCTTACTGGTCGATTTGTGTTGTGGATACCCTCGTTACCTTACTTCTCGCCACCGAGTCGCTAGAAAGATAAATCCGTTTGGAGCGCCATTTGACTGATGTGGTATATATACTTTTTGGGGTATTTGGCAGCCCTTCTCATCTGGACGCTCAAAGCTTTCAGACAGAGAAAAGCAACCAAATTGATATCTGAAATTATCGTTGTTATTTTTGACCAGTCGGTCTAATTACCAAGGTTTCTTACATGTAAGTGTGTTAATATTGAAAAGTGAAAATTATTTATAATTTAATTAGAGACATTCCGGGAAATGATCTGTGAAGGGACAGATTGCCTATCTTTGGGGCTGACGTTCGTCAGCAGCCTTTGTTGCGCGTAAAACCCTTTTAAATGTGTTAGCGAGATATAATGAATAAGATGATACCTACCCTTAAGGATGCGGCCAGCACAACATGTGTGCTCCGACTTGCTCGTCGGCGTGGGAGTGGGTCAGTTACTTACTCTTGACCAGGGCGCCACCAGTTTGAAATATCCAAATCCGCAGACCCAAACAGGAAGATCCTCGGTCTTAAGAATCCATAAGGGCGATCCAAAATCGACGATTATCCGCTACACAAGGGCGATTTAAAGTCTAGACGACTACTAATTACAGTTGGTTGAATTATTTCAGAGCAAATAAAAGGCGGCCAAGCTCGTGCAGGTTTAAATTTATTGGCGTTCGTTATGTTAGACGATAACGTGTTGTCATATTTCTTTCAATAAACAAAATGATATAAATATATAACAAGAGGTAAAAGATCTTAATTTGAAAGCAATTAATAACCTATATGCTCATAAATATATCGACAGTAATTCGAATTAAAATTGCGTTATAATAGAAGTGAATTAGATAAGAGTGATCGAACAATTATTAGCTACGATTTAGCTATAACGGAAGTAACAATCTAACACCAAATGATTACGAAATATCAAACCAAGTTCAACAAATTAATCAATAATCACAGTTTTATCCGTCTAATAGGAGCTACAAAACTTTGGGCGCGTTTACCATGGTAGACGACTCGCAGTTGTACATGAATAAACCGTACTGATTCAGATTATAAAATACCATTATGTAAAAATATATAAACTGAATAGTCAATAAATCAGAACGACAATGTTGATCATTTAACACAATATAAATCAAACTGTAAGATTAAAGAAATGTAATACATAAAAACCTGAGCATTAATAGATCCACACTAGTAAATACAGCAGTTAATTAGATTCGTATTGGTAAGCTGTGCTTACACCCAAACAGTTCCGAAAATAGTTATATCTATACCACGCAGAAAACTAAAACACGCGATATGATACAACGCTGAAAAAACTCTAAAACACGCAATCTAATATACGCTGAAAAATGTCAATAACACGCTGAAAATACACGTGTGAAAATATCAGTAACCCACCACTAACATTAGGTAGGAAGATCACAATTATAACCTAAACTTATCTTAACTGGTCTTCGCCGATATCACCTACGGCCCTCTGCACGTGGACTATAGCTATGCACCTTGGGACCATAAACTCTCAGTGGCAATTGAGGTAATGCCATACCTCTACGGCTGCAGTTGGTACCAATAGCACACAACCAACTGTACTGACTGGTAGCTACTTGGTTAGCTACTTAAACTCTCTCCAATCAAAGCTCGCTCCAAACAAAAATAGCTTGCTCCAGGTACACAACTCCAAACAAAACAGCTCCAGCCAAAATAATAGCTCCAATAAACTGGCTCCCGGTAAAACTGGCTCCCGGTAAAAATGGCTCCCCGAAAAAAAACCCTGAAAGAGAACAAGCGCTAAGTATGCATTCTCTCACTGTAATATCAGACAGCCTCCTCATTCAGAACACTCTCAACTCAACGAGTATTTAAAAATAATAATGAGAGTATTTAAAAATAATAATGATAGTCGCCTTGCCAAAATGCGAAGGTCATAATATAACCAATATCATATCACCCTACAGGTGAAAGACATCAAGTACTAAGAAAAACTGACTAATAATATAACCACTGTCTGTTCTTTTAAGAGTTCAGACCCCCCAGGCAAGAACAAAGCTTGTCCATTTATGTCATTAATATTTAACCTAAATTTACTAATCTTATGTACGACTTTACAAGTTCTTATAAGCAAAATTTAAAGTAGAAATTAAATTTATCAAAGATTATATACAGTTTTAACAACATTATACCCTATTATACAATACGGGTGCCCATAAGACAAATAATCTGCTATGAGTGCTCGACTGCAATATCATACCGAAGACGGTATCGGAAACTATAATTCAATATGCTTGATCTCCCCAGAATATTACTTCTTGTAAAAAAAAATGAGTATACATAAATCATGCTTTGCCTGTTCCAGGCCTAAATTTTCTTTTGTTTGATGATATTGCATGATTTACGTGCAAGAATTGGTAAATTTTCGAAAGTAACACTTTCTATATAGCAGTATTTGGCAGTATTTCAATTCTCCCTGAGACCCGTTAGAAAACTATAATGAAATAACTTATACTCTGATAAATTAAGTCCCCTGTACAGAAAATAAATGAGTATGTACAAAATATAAGATAAGTATATTTATTTACCTAACTACGTAGGGTTTTTCGATGGTAATGACGAATTGGAGAGCAAACGCTCTTTTCTACAGGCATTCATCGAAGAAAGAACGGCGTGCCTTGTTCCAGAATCCACTGCACGTGGCAGGTTACTAATCCAAAATCTTGACTTTAGGCAAAAACCAGCCCATCCACAGTCAAGCCATAAACTACAGCAACCATGCCACTTTATACCCAAAATAAAGTATAATCCCCGTTTAGGGTGAATTACAAATTCTTAAACTTTTATCATTCGGACGCGCTACTTCCTTTGAGGTTTTACTGAAGAAAGAGGACGAAATCAAGCCAAAAACGACTAAACTAGATCGTGGAATTCGATGTTAAAAAGCTAGAAAAAACTCGAGCCATAAGCCCGTTCCACACTGTCCTGTAATCATACGCAAAATACACCAGCCGATTGACACCAAATTTACTAACATCTACAATATGCAATGAAACGTACCTAAGGCTGTATGATATTATGCATTGCTGGTAGGACAAAGAAATCCAACGATAAATTCATCATTGACAAACAACCAGAAACCATCTCGTTCCGGCCGGCGCCATTTACAAATTCTAACATCCAATCTGCTCAACGCATTCAATCGAATCGAACCTAAACGTACCTTTAGCTACAGCCGTTTTTTTTCCTTGCTAAAAACCATATATTTTAATACTGCAAAGCAGTTCAAGCGACGTTGCCAAGTTAGAGAATATACGCATATAATAACATATCTTGACTGCGTATTTTTAACGCGAAAGCGAAAAACAGTCGTTTAATATCAAAACTGACGATAGCCCATCAATTAATTATGTATTTTCCTATTGGCCTAAATCGTAACCACGTCAAAATCGCAGGGCAACCGCTACGCGAATTAAACATCTGGCAACGTTCCAAGAATATCCTTTTCATTTATTGCCATTCGTTCATAGGCAACCAACAATTCTTTTAAGGTATCTTACCGCCGAAATAGGAAATTATTCGCAAGGTAAGTGATTTAATTGAACGTTTCCGTGCACAGCCATATACCTAAACGTTTCCTTGAGAGCGATGTAGAATACGATACGATCTAGTGACTGAAATTACGTATATAACTAGCTTGTTTCAGTTTATTTCTCTAACAGCTCGAAAAAACACTGGTCGTTCGAAAATCATGAAAGATTAAGGGTGGAATCACTGACTTTATTTGACTTCTATCTGTTACATATTCGTGCTAAATTGTTATGTACTATGCCGACCTAGCGAGTTCCTGGTGTCATTTAGCCGTACCCAAATGACACGGCCACATGGTGGATACGTACCTTCTCAGGAAACGCCAGTGTCTGCAAATCTATTAGATACAAGTAAAATCTACTTTGTTTCTTATTACCGATCTTTCCTTATCGGATATATTATTGTTATATATAATTTTGTTTAATGAATTACTGTTAAACGGTTGTAGGTCGTTTGCTTTCCTTATCGTATGTATTATCGTTGTATATAATTTTGATTAAGGAATTACCGTTAAACAAGTGTAGGTCGTTTGCTGTTTATATCGTTTATATTATAGCTATTTTCTCGTTTTGTTTATTGGTTTTGCCGTTTTGCTTCTCTAACTTTCGTTTAAATAGCTTAGATTATCGTATATCATACCTATTATCGTGGATGACAGCTTTTGTTTAATGAATTTACTGTTAAACGACAGTAGGTCGTCTACTTTCTTACATCTACATATTTTCGATACCTCTGGGGCTGATTACAGCAGTAAGGTATTATGTCGAAAAAATCATACTAATTTCTAATTATAATACTAACCCAAACGAGCTCACACTAGCCCAAGCTAACCCTAAATATAAAACTTTTAATATTTTGAAAACCGATGAGATTTGATTAATGATCTGTTATATAAAAGATATAAAAGAAAATGAATTTTGGAGGGAAATTAAAATCGTTAAAAAAAGGTGCTGCATTACATCTAAAAACCAAACATGTGACATACCTTGCTCTACTGAGACACTCCGTATACCTTAAATAATAAGCACGTGTAAAAGCAGATGAAACCAAACAATTTTTGTTTCAAATACTTGTCTTACTTAAAAAAAAATCATATATGCAGTTCACACGCGGTAGAAAAACTAAACTCAAAAATGACAACAGCAAATGATGTCCTCAAGTACTAACCATGCCTGACGTTGCTTAATTTCAGTGATCTGACGAGAACTGCTTTTTATTTTTTACTTTTAACAAACATGTAAAAATTCAAATGTCGGTCGGTAGGAAATTGAAGCATTCTATCTGAGTGAAAATGAATAGCGTAAAATGAATCAGAGCTTTCTATATTTAGGACGATAATCGTTTAATCTAAAGAATCTCAATAATCATCACTCCATTAGTAACAGCGATGCTTTTAGTCCGGCAACTGGATTCCGGTTAAGGACAGTAATTATGTTTTAAAGGGATTATTTTGCACCACTGAGCATTAATTCCTCATTTCTAAACTACAGAAATTTCAGAGCACGAATTTATAATATACCATTAATATTCTTCAGCAGAAAATTGTTCTGATTAAATATCAGTAATGGGATGATAGCATGCTGTGAGAATATGCTCAAATGATGTACTTTCAAAATTGAATAGTTTATAAGCGGTCCAAGAAGACTAGATCCAGTAAAAATAATTCGAAAAGCTACTTACGATTGAACGAAAAGTAACTAAATAATATGTTTATTGCTAACATGTATACAGGGTAAGTGTCATTTAGCTACCTTTTGAGGAAGGAATTCGATTTTAGTTGAAGATATAGGTTATAGACACCCATATCTTCATAGAAAAACAATAATTGAAGATCACGTCTGGATCTATTTTAAGCGTACGAAATCCGTCTCATCTTTTTTTTAACACTTATAGTCTATTGATCTATCAATTTTTAAAAATTAGGTTTGATTAAAAAAAAGTTACAAGGTCAGTATGGTGTCTAAGCGTGTTTTGTGTTTAATTGTGTGTGACAGTTGTGCTTATTATAAGAAAAAAGAATAACAAATGAACCAAAGAACGGTTATTGAGGAGAAATACAGTTTCTCATATAAATTTTTAAATAAATAAAAACCTGAGCGGTTTAAACTTAATAACTGCTGTCAAATAAAAAAAGACACAAGATTGAAATGATCTGTCTCACTGTATTGTGGTTAAAACTGTGCTGTAGTGCAATTTGACGTAAGTTCCAAACCAAAACTTAGTGAGGAGAAATAAAACTGGTTGTGAGCGGTTTAATGTCCTTCTACACTACAGGGTTATTCCATTCCCTCCTATGACGTCATCCAATCTAGTCAAAAGTTATTTACAGGCGTATATTGAAATATCAATTTCTTTTAAAATTTCACAGATACGTAGACATTTTAGATGCAAAAATCTCGAAAAAAAAACTTTTTTTTTTGTAAATTTAACTTTTTTATTATGTAGTTTGAAACGTAATTGGCCTAATATTACTTTAAGGGCGACTATTATGACTGACAATGTTTTTAACTCATTTTTTTAATCAAAAATTACATTGCAGTTTACTTACCTTTTTCTGCACACATAAATAATATTCAAGGGGTTCCGGGTAAAGCTCAACCCTTCGATTTTTTTAAAGGAAAAATTTCAAAGAAAATACCTTTGGATATCTAGTTTATCAAAATAAGTAGGTGGTAAATTGGCACTATAGGTATAAAGGTGTCATAATAGATTATAGTAATGTCAAATTTGCTAGTGGGTTTTCTTCATCCAAAGGACCCCTTAATATATACCTAACAAAACCTCTATAATAAAAGAATTAAATATTTTCATTTCATTTACTTCTTCCAATATTTTTAATGGTATTATCTAATACAATGTTGTAAAATATTATCCTGTAACTATTGTTAATCACATTACTGCTTAATTTTTTTAAGCACCTATGTTGGGATACGCGTATGTGCTTTTTATGTTCTATGACTATTTAGTACCTACATACATATGCCTAGTATAATTATTGCAAAATGCCCTTATTCTAGTGTAATAACATAGCAGAAGCAAACCATATAATCTAATGAAAATGTAAAAGAAAAATTACAAAAACCCACATAGTATTTCAACATCGCACAAACACAATACATCACAAAACTAGACCAGATACTATATAGTATTAATGTAATCATTTTTAATACAATTGTAGGAAAACTTGGGTGATTTACAGAAAGTATATTTATTAGATGAACAGTTTCAAAAAGGCAAAATAATGTCTTACATCAATATGGAGATATGTTAAGAATCTCTTACAAATAGAATTTACTGTGTTAGGATGAGGTAAAATAATGGGAGCATGCTTACGCAAATATTTATAGGAATGAGGGCGTTTAGCAAATATTGCATTACATCCTTTTTGAGGCATAATTACACTATATCACTTATAAAATTTAACAGGAACAAAACTTTTTAACATTGTTGCACACATAGAACCGGCCGGCACAAAATAATTCCCAATCTTATTGCAGGAAAACAACAGGGTATTTAGGTTCAAAACATATAGTTTACGTATTTAAAAAAAGCTTAACAATATAAATTGTATACCTAAATTTACAACGATATATTAGCTACAATTTTCACGCACAAGAGCACATAAACAGATTCAAATTAAGAAAAAGCAAGGAAATGACGGCAGACTTTAAAGTAAATCTTCAAATTTGGAACTAATCATTTGCGGTGTTGCCACATTTTTAAAAATCGTGTTGCCACCCTTGTTGCATATTTGTCGCCCAAAATCACATTTGTTGTAAAAGTAGAAATTGGAAAATGCTTTTCATAATTTTGGAACTTTGAATAAGTTTTTTTTGTTTATCACTTTTCTACAAGTTTTAGTAGCCCAAACTCGCCCAACCACATCAAATATATTGCTATACATAATTACCATATCCTTTATCTCAACTATAAAAATATATTGAAAACAAAATAACAATAAATCTTTTAAACTTATATGTATAAAAACTTATATTGTTGCGGATTTGCAGAATTACCTCCTCCTAACCTTCAGGATTTTGCTCGGCTGGCTTGGAGTTAGTTTCATACATTATTTGAGATGTAAACCTAAATAGGTACGTTAAATAACGTATATTTAGTTCCATTTAAAAACTTTTTTTTTATTTACGTTAGAAAAATGAAGGTCAAGAAAAACAATTAAATTATAATTGAAAAATTCAAATCACGCGCCTAAAATCTTTCGCGCAGTATTGTTGGTCAAATAAAACTAATGAAAATTTTTATTTACAATATGAGGCAAATTTAAATCACGCGGGCAGCGCGTCATATAATTTATACAGTTAATTATATACAGAATACAAGTCGCCATCTTGCAGCGGACGCTAATAGCTGCAAGGTCATTGAATATAAGCGCCACCGCTAGTTGGGAAAGGTCAAGAATAGAACCGCATAGTGTAACCAAGGCCAGGTCCGTATCTGCAAGGAAAAAGATAATACATTAATACAATTTGAATACAAGTTGAAAACCGATATTTTTATTCCAAAAATAAAAAATAGAAATAAAGGTACTAGCCACATACAATTTAAGTTAACGATCCACCAATAGATGACGCTGGAATGGTAAAATGACGTTTTCAAATTTTCAGGAGAATGTTACAAGCCACTATTATGAGTGGTACACGTACTGGGTGTTTCCGCGATTTTCATTAATTTTCGTTCTAGTGATACAAATGATGAAAATCGCGATCACTGGGCTTAGATGATAGTGCAAATGACAGGGACTACATTGAAATTGAAAATGAGAAAAAATAGCATTATCTCATATTGCTATTGATGACACTGTGGTGCCTTATTACGGAACGCACGGCACTAAACAACACATTAATGGAAAGCCCATAAGATTTGGGTACAGGCTTCGGTCCGCCGCTTCCCGAAATGGCTACATTATTACTTTTGAGTCATATCAAGGTGCAAAGTCTGCACAACTGCCGTTCCAAGATGAATATGGACTTGGGGCCGCTGTAATCTTAGAGCTTGAATCAATGCTGCCAAAGCATTTATCACCATATAATTTTTAATTTGACAATTTTTTACTTTACTTTTTTGAACTTCTGAGTAATGGCGGAACTGGTACCATTCGAGAAAACCGTCTTAGGCAATGCATTCTAACCCAAACCAAATTTCTAAAAAAAATAAAAAAAGGAAGCTTTTCTTTGAAAGTTAAAAGGAACTTGCTAGTTTTGAAATGGCATGACAACAGCGTGGTTACTTTAGCAAGCAACTGCCACAACGTGACTCCTGTTCAAAAGATGGGATGCCCGGCGTTGGTTTAGAAATACAACAAATAATATATGGTGGGCGTTGACCCGATTCGATGAAAATATTCATTTCATGCGAATAAGTTTTAGGGGACAAATATGGTGGTTTCCCCTATTCGAATTCGGAATTGATGCTGCCTGCCAGAAGGCTTTGCAACTCATGGCAGAAAGTAGTGAGGATAACATAACGTACTTCCAATTTTGTGAATCTTCCCTGTCACAGCGAGTACTTCCTCAAATCAGACGACTTAGTGGTAGCCCTGCACAGCACGCTCACGAGAGTTTCATCCAAAGAAGGTGCGAACTGTGTCATCAGCGAACCCGGATTATAATGTAGGTTTACCCGTTCACTGCCGCTATGATTGATTTTTTCCATTTATAGCTGTAGGATTTTACGTTTTTAGATTTTTTTTTATGTTGCCTAAGTTGTTACGGTAATTTTAACAGTTCCGTAACGTCAGGTTGTTCCGAGTTCGCTTGTATTTTTGGTTTGAAATAATAACTTTTCAACTTCAACCTATTTTGAATTACTGTCTGAACCGACCTGGTAGCAACATTGTGGAAAATTCCGCATTAAATTGTACGAAAATATTAATAAATACTGAATTCTTATGTTGCCCATCAAGTTCATTTAAAACTAATTTTTGTCTTTGAAATATATCAGTCGATAATTATCTAGTTAATATAAAATGAAAATTAATATTATGGGTTGAATCTACATAAATACAGCAGTAGAATATATTATTTAAAATTGTTAAATAATTTCAAATATGCAGCTCATATTTTATGTTTAAAGATCGGTCGCTTCGGATGGTGGAAAAAGGTGAAACATTTGTGACGACTGCGCGTTAGTGAATTTTTTTTTGATGTGATTCTGATGGAAAGGTAGGACAGGATTTTTAGACCTATCTTGTACCGACGACCAGAGCGAGAGGTTGAGAAGGTAGGCTTGACATTTTCTTTATTTCTTGCGTTATCTGATTTTTATTTCAAGTTTTCTATATCGAAAAGTCTGTAGACAGAATAAAGCTGCTAAGCTTGTAAATCTCTGGTATCTGCCTAATATCGTTTTATATACCACGTTGTCTTTTCCCGTGGGTATGTTCTTGCCTGTATGGCAGGTGAAATAATTGTTTTTTGGAGCTTAAGTCTCTTTGATAAGAGAAAAAAAGGGTTGATCCTGCAAAAGCGGGGAATTATTAAATTTCGGATTTAGGTTCTAGTTAGAGGTAGCAAGATTTAGAAATTAATAACTAAAACCGTCTATAGTGTAGGATACTCAGTCTAACTTTCTCTAGTACCGTTGTCGGTTGGGTGACTGTTAACATTATAAACCCACACATTTTAC
Source organism: Pissodes strobi (assembly GCA_016904865.1). Lineage (NCBI taxonomy): Eukaryota > Metazoa > Arthropoda > Insecta > Coleoptera > Curculionidae > Pissodes > Pissodes strobi. The sequence continues at coordinate 152,880 of MU182998.1, read as the reverse complement.
GCTATTTTGA
>MU182998.1:82927-128322 GCA_016904865.1 Pissodes strobi | reverse complement strand
GTATTTTTGTTCTTTTGCTCTTTTCCTCTAATTGTTATACAGGGTGTAAAAACAGGACAAGTTACCGGTTTTTGCAATTTACAGGTCGTAATTTTGAAGATAGCGACTTGAAATTTGGCATAGAGGTAGTGGTCCACAAACCCTTGGATTCTATTGATTTTGGTTACGATCGGTTAATATACAGGGTGTGAAAACAGGAAAAGTTACCGTTTTTTGCCATTTTTGTCCGTGTAAACAAGGATAATATTCTTTTTTATTATGTCAAATTAAAGTATTCGGTAAGACACGTATTTTTGTTCTCTTGCTCTTTTGCTCTAAATGTTGCCGTTTTTGACTTATGAAGGATTTTTGTCAATTATACTACCACATTTATCATAACTATTTTGATTAATTTTCGAGTGCAGGTTCGAATCCTATCGCGGAAACATTTTTTTTAATGAAAAAATTGTGGGTTTTTTTTCTTCGAATAATTATTATTTATTATTTAAGATGCCCATATACTACAGGGGTGAATACAAGAAATAGTTATTGATGTCTAAACATATTACGCGGCGCTATGAGGGTAAATCTCGGCAAATGGGACGCAAATGCGCAAACCAATTGTAGCCGCTAGGGCGGTATTATATACAATTTTGCCATTTAAAATCATTTTAAACCGATATTAGACGATAAAAAAGCATATTTTAAGTTAAACGAACCGTTAAAGTACTATTTTTTAATTATTATATTCGCAGTGTATTTGGAACCATAGCACAGCTTATTTTTAATGGACGGTTGAATTTAAAATGAATTTTCGCTTCAAAATCCACGACAAATTCGTCCGAAGCCACGGCTATTGGTCTAATAAAAGTCCGAATTTTCGGATTTTTATACAATTTTGCAATTTAAAATCGTTTTTAAACGGATTTTAGATGATAAAAAGCATATTATTATTTGAAATTTAACGAACTGTCAAAAGTATTATTCAGATGCCCACACGTCTAAAACAATATTGTCATAGCCCTGTTCTAAAATTTGCAATAGTTGGTTATTGACTTTTCCAAACAAAGGATGTCTGCCAGGTAAATAAGCTGTGTCCATATGCTGATGTTATTCCTGGTGGCATTAGATTTTCGTGTCGAACTTGTGAATTGAATTAATCCACTCCAAAGCTGCTAATAAGTATTATTAAAGAATCCTAATATTATAAATGTGAATGTGTTTGTTTTTATTCTATGAACAAGCTAAAATGTATGGGTAACAGCCATAGCACGATGAATACTTGAAACTACCACTTCTCGTCCGCACACTGAAGTTAAGCAACGTCGGGCGTGGTTAGTACTTAGATGGGTGACCGCTTGGGAACACAACGTGCTGTTGCAATTTTTTTGCAACCGATGTCGTTATAGGATATCTTTACACATCAGTCTCGAGTACTAGCAGACTCGCTCAATTTATTTTATTTAAGATGCCCATATACTACAGGGTTGAATAAAAAAATTAGATATTCTTGAAAAATTGGTTGTTATGGCAACTAAGAAAAAAAAATTAAATTTATATATTTATTTTAATAATTATACGATTTGAAGACTTGATCTTTGGTATGTGGGTATGGGTGATGAAGATTTGTGCTGACTAGAATTGGTTACAATGGCAACCGAAAAATAATATAGCCTAAATTCCTTAAGGATTAATATCAGAAAGAAATGTGTTATACAGGGTCTGCAGAGATTTGGTTACCAAATGGGAAACTTTTTTATTTTTGATTTTATGCTTGGAAAAAAACTAATTTTAACAATTCTAAATTATGGATAAGTTATACAGGGTACTTAAAAAATACAAAAATTAAGGTTATAAAAACAAAATTTTTGGAATATCGGAAAACCTTCTGCAGAAAAAATAAAGCGCCTATTAAGGCCAAAAGAAAAGTCAAATTAAAAAAAAATAACAATTGACGAGGACAAGTCGGTTACCATGGCAACCAATTAGAAAATTATCACGGTAAAATTAGACTAGCAATTGATAACTCTAATTATAAGGGCTTTCTAATTATAGGCCACGGTACGGATAGGAGCGTGGCAATAATGTGTGACCGAAGGTCACACAAGCGAGGCCCGAAGGGCCTCGCGCGTGCCGCAGGCACGAGTGGCCACACCACTTGTTCTTTTTGCCTCTTATCTTCCTGGTCTTTTAAAATTTTCTGAAGCCGGTCCTGTTCTGCTTGTCTTTTACGTTCATCTTCTTCCCGATCCGCTTGTCTTTTATCTTCTTGATCTTGAAAAATTTTCTGAAGCCGGTCCTGTTCTGCTTGTCTTTTACGCTCATCTTCTTCCTGTTCCGCTTGTCTTTTATCTTCTTGATCTTGAAAAATTTTCTGAAGCCGCTGTTCTGTTTGTCTCTCAGATTTTAGATTTTCCATGAAATCGACCAACATTTTATTTATTTGCTCCATTTCTGACGTTTGTTGCCTTGTATTAACCATAGAATGTTATAAAATTTAACCACAATCCACCAATCAAACGGTCTCGTTGACGTACTTGTACTTCTTTCCTCGAAAAATACTTCACAAGTCCGGTCCTTTCACAATCCAACTTCTGACACCAAATGTTGCGTTTTTCCCGTGGGTTCTTAACAGAATTACAACTTGCTATTTTCAATTAATACTCTCTTTATTCACTACCACTGTATACAATTTAACACTCTAAACTACTCTTATAACTTTACAACTAATATCTATTCAACACTCAATGATTAACTGAACTGAACTGACTAACATTGGCCTTAGGTCTGCTTATATATAATCTCAAATCTATCACGAACATTCGGGAAGTATTCCGAGGCCACTCTATATGATCTCGACGGAGGCCATCGAGATAATTCCAGCGATCCTGAATCTTCGCGACCGGCCGGGCGATGAGTCATACAGATAGAGAAGCGAGCGGCACGGCGGCTGGGTAGCACAAAAACGTTCGGACGGTTGTTAGTCGTGACAATATCAACGACAGAATATTGAGAACATCCCTAAAACTGAACCAAACCACAATACATCTTATAAGTACGTACGCCCCGGATATATCCAAACCTGTTGAAGTCTCAGAGAAATTCTATCGAGAACTACAGACCTCCGTAGACAAAATCGGTATCTCCCATAAAATCGTTATATGAGGAGATCTCAATGCTCGAATAGGTACGATACTACCAGGCATAAAACAAAAATACAACGAGCCCACTATCAACGAGAATGGAGAGCTTCTAATAGATTTCTGCGCAAGAAACGAGATGAGGATCAATAACACATATTTCCCACACAAAGATCAGCACAAGTATACGTTGAATAAATCTAGAAGCCAGAGATCAATGATCGATTTCATCATTACCAACAGAACAATCACACCATCGCAAGTACTCGATGCAAAAGCCTTAACTTCAGCCAACTTAGGGACAGATCACAATCTCATTCTGTGTAAGTTACTAATAGAGCAGCCACGGAGAATCAGGAAACCGCCAATGAACATAGAAATATATAACAGGGAATCACTGGAATCAGACAGCACTCGGAAACTGTACGAAAACAGACTAATGCAAAAAATTAATAAGAATGACCTCACTAACCAAAATGTTGAAACATGCTGGAATGAAATAAGGAACTGCATACACCAGGCGGCCGAAGAATCCATCGGCAAAAGGAAAATCAACCTAAATGCAAAAAACTCCACCAAACCATGGTTCTGCCAAGAAGTGAAGGACCTCGCAGAATCAAAACGGAAAAGCTTTCTAACATACAAGAGCACCCTAGCCCAGGAAAAACACACCGAATATATACAAATCAGGAACAGAGTCAACTCAAGAATCAAAGCGATCAAAAGAGAATATTGGGCCAAATTTACAAGCGACATGGATCCTGACCTACATGGTGCCCAAAGAAAGATGTGGAAGATGCTTAAAACAGGAAGAAACCCGTAAATGAATAAGTACAGGTTAAAGGGGTTACTACGGAGGTGTGACAGGAATACTTCAGGAATCTATATGATAACGAGGACACACAGATATCAGAAAGACACCAGACAGCATCTATCGCAACAGTTACCGAGATGTTAACAAGGGCAAAATAAAAAAACTAAAGAACAGAAATGCTCCAGACAAAGACGATATACCAAACGAGCTTCTAAAATATGGCGGTCCAGGGCTTGCAGCAAGACTGACAATACTGTTTAACAAAATCTTGAGCACTACGGAAATCCCAAAGGACTGGCACACCAGCATCACAATTCCCATATACAAAAAAGGGCAAAAAACAAAGCATGAAAACTACAGAGGAATAACTCTACTATGCTTAGCAATGAAGTTGTATACAGGGTTGCTCAAGGACAAACTAGAGGATGCCATACTCATCACCAAACAAATAAAGGAAAAAGCAATAGAGTACAATACACCAGCATTTATTTGCTTCGTCGTCCTTACTAAGGCATTTGACAGAGTCCGCCTGGGAGACGTCATAAAAATCCTAAAGGAAAAAGAAGCCCTTGCTAACATAGTTACAACGGTATACAACCTTAACACTACTAACAGAACGCAAATCAAAGCTGGAAAGAATATTACAGCTAGCATCCCCACTCCAGGAGAGATAAGACAGGGAGGTAGCCTTAGTCCATTTCTATTCAACCATCTGATGGACAAAATCATAGAAAAAGTAACATCCCTGAACTTAGGATACATAATGAACAATAGGGCTATCAGTATGGTTTGCTACGCCCATGATGCTGCAATATTCGCAGAAAGTGAGAATGACCTACAGAGACAGTTATTTAAGTTCTACCAGATCAGGCAGCAACTCAATATGGACATAACCATAGGTAAATGAAAACCATGACCATCGCTAGGGAACCAATGAGATGCAAACTGGTAATAGATAATAAACCCATAGAGCAGGTCATGCAATTTAGATACCTGGGCATAGATATGTCCAGCGCTCACGACCCAGTAAAGACTTAAGACACCAAATTAACAAATCAGCCATAATATCAGGATACCTAAGGGAAACTGTATGGGCTAATCCTTATATGCGAAAGGAGAGTAAGATTTAAATATATAAGACATGCGTCACGCCAATAATGACATATGGTATAGAATCGAGAGAGGATACCAACAAAACCAAAAGGATGCTACGAGTCGCCGAAATGTAAGTACTGAGAACAATAGCAGGGAAACAAGAAGAGATCACGTAAGAAACACTGACATTAGAGCACAATGTGACGTGCAGGATGTAGTGAGATGGGGAAGGCAGAGGAGATGAGAATGGTATAAACACGTGAAGAGGATGACCGACGATAGACTACCACGCATTGTACTAAAGGGAAAACCAGCAGGCAACCGTCCACCCGGAAGATCACCAAAAAGATGGAGAGACAGCTGGCAGTCCATATCCCAGGAAATTATACAGAGACAAGTCCGGAATCAACAGATCATCTAGATCTCTAGCAAGTAGAAGAAGAGGTTCACAACATGCTAATTTCTGATACTTAAAGATTCATTTGTTTCCAATGATTACATGAAATTGAATGACTGTTCTTTATTGAATAGATTTATTTATCTGGTTAAAATAGGGTTGTTGTTAAATTAGGCTGTAAGAAAACTAAGAAATTAGCCTACAAATTTACACAAAGTGTATGTTCTAATTAAATTCATTTGATTGCTGCTGTATGATAATTGGACTGGCAATATTGGCAGATTGTCCAGTAAGTTTTTACATACCATTATTATAGAAATCGGGTTATCTGCTAAGCTGTTTATCATATAGGATTCTACTCATATTAAGTATATTATTATATAGTATAGCTCACAAAACATTTGAGAAAATCTATTTTTATATGCCATATCAATAATTGAATTCCTAATAAGCAATAAATTTGCAAGTTAGGAAACCTAGGAACAATAACAGAATGAATGATCTAGGAGGGTGTTAATACAGTGCTACCTGTACAGATCTATTGCGTCTCCCTTCTTTGTTGCATCTGCAGATGTGATTCTCAATCAGAGTACCTCATCCAGATTAAATTTAGTGTTTTGATAAAAGCAAGTAGTCTGGATGGTTTATGGATGCAAGTTCCTCCTGTTCGACGATGCAGCACTCAAAGCAGGCCATTCGCCTCTTCGCGGTCGCCTCGCATTCCGTGAGAGATGTTCCGGGGTTTCCTCCCCCTCCTCACAAAACCGGCAACTGTCCTTGTTTTCAATTTGTATTCTCTCCAAGTGTCTTTTTAACCGGCAATGGCCCGTCAGAAAGCCGGTGAGGATGCGGAGATTGTTCTTACTCAGTGCTATAAGGTATTTTGATCTTCCTGGGTGAGGGGGGCCCTAGAAATATCTTTGATCGCTTTAACACTGGAAGGCGTTCCTATAGACTGATCCATTTGGTTCGCTCTTATTCCCTGAGTTCTTCCTTGTAGGTGTGCATCCCTATGTCACAGAAAGTTTCTGGTACTAAAAGCAGAATTTGTTCTCCTATTTTTGCCAATTGGTCTGCTTTTCGTCGCCTTCTATTCCAGCGTGTCCTGACATCCATTGAAGATATAATTTGTTATTCTTACCTAGTTCATTTAGCCTATCTAGGCATTTCCATGCCTTTCTGGAGCTGATTGTTGTTGAGCTCAGCGCTTTGATGGCTGCTTGACTGTCTAAAAAGTTGACAATCCCTTTGTGCCTATAGCTTCTGTCGAGGTTGAACCGCGCATATCTTCCTAGAGCGTTAATTTCCGCCTGAAATATGTCCGGGTGCTTTCCCATTGCTTCGAAGAATTTGGTTCCTGGCCCAAATACTGCAGCTCCGGTCCCCTGTTCAGTTCTAGCCCCGTCTGTATACCATTTTATGGTACTTTGCTGCAATGTGAGAATGCAAGTGAAGTTCTTCTTCCATTCTTCTCTACTTCTTATTACGACCGTGAAGTATTTTTCAAAATTGTATCTTTGGACTTTGGACTCTATCGTCCTTGGGGAGCACAAGAAGTAGTATATGCTTTGTTAGGGATGTTAACTCACTCTTTCTAAGCCATTCCCGTTCGCCCGCTCCCTCTCTTGTGATTCTAGTCATTGTTTCTCGAGCTGCTCCCTCTACAACAATGTGCGAGACCCACAATTGCCTCGATTGATGCTGTTTGACACGTTTTCATTGTGTCTGTTATGCTTATGCACGCCAAGTGTTGTACTTTGTTGAGAACTGATTGTATGCTCTGCTTTTGTTTCCTTGAACCAAGCGATCGTAAAGAAGGGTGGGTCTTACTGATAGTAAGTTGAGTATATTCATCGCAGGATTTCTGGTTTACATCCTCAGGTTTTTCCTGCAAGACTTCTGTACACCATGAGGGCTCTCGTAGCCTCAGTTACAACTCCTTCAATGTGTTTATTCCATTTAAATTTGCCGGTGTAATGTTGGTCCCGTGTATTCGAATAATTCTCATTCTAGGGAGATTTTTCTCCCTAGAGGAGGGTGCTATGGTTGTTTTCGATGGGCTTATTTCCAGCTCCACTGTTTGGCACAATTCTTCCGTTGCTGTGAGTCCAGCTTGAATGAGTTCCCATTGTGTACCCTCAAACTTTCCTCTTGCTGTGATGACAATATCATCGGCATACCCAATACAATGTTGGCCGAGGTCTGTCAGTATTTCCAGTAGTTCGTCCACCACTATACTCCACATTAATGGTGAGCATACTCCGCCATGTGGCGTACCTCAAGTGGTGCTCACTTCAGTAGTCTGTTTCCCTACTGAAGTTTCTGGTGTTCGCGTGGCGAGCATCTCACACATCCATCGCGATATTGTGGAAAGTATTATCGAAGGCTCCCGCGATGTCTAGGAAGGCGCAGAGCGCGATTTCTGTCTCATTTAAAGTTTGTTGTATGATGCTGGTCAGTTGGAACAGTGCGGTCTCTGTCTCTCCGAGGTAGTGGATCTGATGTAATTGTCTACTGCCTTTTCCATCGTCTTGAGTATGAATGACATGAGATTGATTGGTCTGAAGGATTTGGGGTCTGTCCCATCCTTCTTTCCTATCTTCTGGATGAAGGTGACTTTCGCCCTTCTCTATGTTTTTGGTATGTATCCCATGGCCATACTGCTTCTGGTGATATCTACAAGGTGTGACAAAATTTCTATTTTTCGCCATTGTAAGAGGGCTGGGAAGATTTCATCAACCCCTGGCAATTTGAGTGGTTCAAATGTATTCAATGCCCATTCGAGTCGCCCAGCAGTGAGTACCATTTTTGCGATTACCCAGTCATCTCTAGTTACATAACTTTCTTATAAAGCAATGTATGTTTTAAATGAGCCGTTTCCGAAATATTTACGTTCTATAATATTAGAACAATTTTCAAAGAGCTAGATAAACTTGTGAAATTCAACTCCACATTACGTAACAGATATGCTATTGTAAAAGAAAAAAATATCATAAAACAATGTTCTTATAATGAAAAGGGTGGGTACTGGATATTGATTTAAATATGTAAAGAGAAGATTAATTATTATATCGAGAAGCTATAATAACTAAGAGCAGTGATGATTCTAACGAAAATGAGACTTAAAAAATAAAATAGTGGATATGAGTATAAAAGTTCTTATTATAATTCAAAATTAGATCTTTATACAAAATTAATAGAAGGGAAAGCAATGCTAAAAAAATATGCTTTGAGAGCAATATTGCGAGAGAGGAGAGTGTTATAGCAGAAAAAATCAGCAACAATTTTATAAAAAGTGTAGAAGCGATAACCATGAAGATAGGTAACCTCGACCACCAAACATTAACTATACAATAAGAAGAACCACTCAACCGCGGCAGCATTGATGTGCGTGTTCAGCGAGCGCTACAAAAGAATCATAGCTTTTGGCGTGGTTTCTTGGTAACGGTTGGTGGACTCTCGCCGCACACAGTTCGAATTTCAACTAGAAACGATATTTTCGTTTGCAGTATTTTTAATAAAATTTATGACCAAATTATTTATAACACACTAGTACTCTAGTTGACCTTGAAAACAAAATTGATATCTTTTGAGTTGTTTGCAGCGCCCTGTCAACCATACGATACGGTTTTTTATTAGCATTATTATTTTCACCAAATAAATATTTTGATAAAGTTTGTATTGAACTGGCTGTTTCAAAAATCTACTGACGTTTTTAATCAGTTATTGATAACAATACTCAAGGTATATAATAACTAATATTTAAAATGTTTTGACTTTTCTGCTTATTGCATAGAGCTGGTGACTTAAAATGTAAAATATTGATATATTTATCAAATCATAATTACAAATTCGTAATATAATAATAACATTTTTGTTAACGATTTCACCATATTTCCGTCTACAAATATACTGTAATATGTACATTACGATTCTGACAAAAAGATCAAGAAATAAATCTTGCTCGAAATTTTAATGTTTAATTAAATTTTCGCATTTTGGGTGATTTTTAATATTAACGATTGAGATTACTGTGATTTTTTATTTTAATGATTAAGGAAAAGTAAATTAGTAATTTATTTTTTATTTATGAAAAATCTTGTTCTAGTCACACAAGAATAAATTTTTCATTATTTTTATTTCTTTGCTTCAGATCGAAGTTATTTAACTATAACGTAAAAGCAATTGTTTGAAATACTTCAAAGCTTTTCCGACCAATGTAATAATGCAAAATTTCCTGAATTGAAATTAAAAATTTCTGAATTAACAGGATATCAAGACCTTCCCAATGAGTTTAAGTCGACTTGCAATACTTTTTCGTCGGTACAAACAAATAATTTTTTTAACTTATTTTGACCACAAAGGTGAAGGTAGCAATTAACTGCATAATTAACTACAAGCAATTAAAGGAGTGGACTGTATAAAAATAGGGTGTTGGGGTTATCTGAATTGAAACTCGATAGGTATGTTAATGTACTTTAATAATGCATTTGCAATTGATGTAAAAAATATAAGTACAATGTTTTAAATACTTCTTAATCTACTTCCATGCATTCAATCATTCACTCACATAAAAACTAAATACAAAAGTGTGCTTAATTAAAATAGTTACTAAAAAGTCTTGATTGTTTGATTTAAAACTTTCTTATTTCAATGCTTTTAGATCTCCAACTTAGCAACGTTCACACATCGTACCTTTGAACTTTAACTGCTTTGCCTGTATCTTCAATAGGGAGATATTTTACTAGTTACTTTCCAACCTAACCTTTGTTTGTTTTACGGAAACCATAACATCCCGCTTTCACCTTGCTTGCAGAATTTATTCTACCAGGAATGTCAATCCGCTATCTTACGTTCAATTTTCCAAAGGGAACGCTATCTTTCTGGTTTCGAAGAATTTGGTTAAACTGCCCAAATGAGGTCTTTGTCCAAGTGTGAACAAAGGTTACTGAGGTACACTAGATATTCTACAAATATATGTGCATACAAGAAGAGAAATTGGCCCAAAAGGAATTTAACTTTGGCCAGAGGGTGCACTTGCTAGAGCGCGGTGACGGGACCGATCTAGCAACGTGGAGTGTTAGCAGAGCACTGGCTTGATTAATTTCTTCTAGCGAGCTCCTGGCAGCAAGCTAAATGTCGGCTGAGAGTGGGGATTGGCGCGAAAGCAAGCGTGTGTTTTCTTTCTTGCTTTGACACGGCTTACTGGACACTGACGGAGACACGAATATATTAAATTGAAAACGCTTGAAGTGAACCCAATTGAAATGGCAAAATGACATTTAGCTGTATAGGATGGAATCGACCATCCAGGTTTGGACTAAGGGTTATTGAAGAACTGACATATGCTAATTTAAATGCACAAGCATAGAATTCAGCTTTTTGCTGACGATGCCTTGCTATATTGAATGGGTCAAGATGTGATTCCCCGAATCCAATCAAAAACACAAGCTCCCATATGAATCAAAGTTGTTATAGATAAGCGGTAAGATGTTAGCTCGCACTCCCTCTGCAGTGTGCTGCTAGAAGTTTTAAAATTCTGAAAAATGTTTCGTAAATTGATTTTGGTTAGTATCGGCTTTTCCTTCACAGGCAGTAACCACAAACAAAATCCATTTTGTACTCGATAGTATTCTTTAATTAAAATATGGTGATTCTTAATCTATATTATATGATTTGCAAATGAATATTCTTTTTCGGGAGACCATAATACTGATATATTCGTTTGGTGTTCAATTAGGTTCGGAAAAGCATTACCTGTGACAGGTTTCGACTTCACAAGTCTCGTCAGACAGACTAACGGGTACCTTTCCCGAATTCAATCGAAACCACACTGTTCTAATCAAACAGGAGTACCAGGTTGTTCCCAATCTGGGTCGTAGCATTCCCTACGAAGCCACCCTTCCGTTATGTGGTCAGCCTCACATCAGCAAAAAGCCTCGGATGGCGGAAGGAAACCGGAGAACTCTCCTAATTTTTCCAGGAGAAATTCAGTCCTCAGGTAGGGACGTCGACCCACGGAAGGGCCTTAGTTAAATTATAAATAATTTTAATCATCCAATACAGACACCCTAGTGTCCAACATAAAAAGAGGTCACCACACTATACATAAAGCACTTACTGGACGACATGGCCGGTATTCGAAGAAAATATATACATTAGCACATTTGTCAATTATTAATCTCACGACACAATCCGGCGGTATTTAGACCTGATTATTAAAATTATACCATGCAAACCTAATAATCAGCTATTAAAACAATTATAACATTCAAACCTAATCATCAGCTATTAAGTTTGTACTATGTCGGTCTTTATACTCATACTTGTTTTTGACAAAAGCGCTCGAGTGTTTGGTGGCCCAGAGATGGTCTCGATGCTCGGCGCCTTCCTTCAAGAATTTTTTTTTTATTTATTTAGTTTTTAATATCGATTTGTCAAAGTTTTCACTTCTGGCGTTCTTAAGTACACACCGATTTTTTTCATTCCACATTTAGTCATTTTCCGCTGGTCTTTAATGAAATCGGATCTGCTACAACTGCTACATATTAGTTTATCTTCAATTTTAATGCTGCATTTCATATGAACGTTTGGATTACATTTTCCACAAAATTAAAGAATGCAAGTTTCTTCAAATATCGTAGATAACACCGTACTATTTTCAATAGCTTCGACATCTATTTACTCCATTTTATTTAGTAATTACTTCACATCTTCTTCCATTGTAATATTTTCATATTTTTGCTTCTCGAAAGTAGTCTGCTAATTCAATTATTATTTGTTGGCCGGCAAACATCGCGTCATATGAACTTTTTCTAATTCTTTCATGTAAAAAGCGATTATTTTTTAAACACTGCCTATTGTTGCTGTACAGCATTCAGGCAATCAGCATGTCTCTTACAGCCGGTTTCGATCGTTTCACTAAATATTGGCTTTGGCAAGCACGAGTTTCAAACCTGCCCACATTTCTGTTAAATTCTTAACCATTCTGTTGGCGAATTCCTTTCCTTTGTCACTTTGCAGATTAGAGAGCATATCAAAAATATAGAAGAAGTCAATTAAGTTATAGGCAACCTCTGATTTAAGTTTTCAATTGTTTAAGCATTGTAAATGAGGTCAAGAGATCTTGATAGCTAAGAATAAAGCGGTTGTCTTTATCAGGCTCGCTTTGTATATCTGTTAGTTCTATTTGACATCGGGATTTTATAGCTTGATGGCATATGTTATCCCGAATCCTGGAAATCAGGTAAATAATGATGCGACAATACCTTTATTGTACAGTAATGTATTAGACATAGGTTTTTTGTGTTATTAATACTGTGCTTTCTCTTTAGTCTTATTGAACACTGCTATACATAGAAAATCCTCTTAGGCATTCTCCTTTGCACCTACATATTAATCAGAACAGCGAATCACGGTTTTAATCTAAAGAGTAATTACTAAGCAATTACCATTTAAAGGGGTTGCTACTATTAAACTAAACTTAGTGTGCTAGTATCCAAATCAACGGTTCTTTGTTAATACGTCGTATTAATTAAAGATAGTATAACGAGAAATTAATGAGATTTAACTTCGTAATTAATAAAAGCGTTTGATTTTTTAAGGGCATTATTTAGACCTTACTTTTAAATGTTTTAATAATCTGCTGTGTGTTTCAGAAATATGTTTAGGTATTTGATTTAAAAATAGCTTAAAAATGCATTAAATCGCTGGATACTAATACTAACTGGATATTAATTTTAATATTTGAACTTGAGGTATTTTGATATGCACTTTGATATGTCAAAATGTCAATAAGAGAAGAGAAGCAGGGATAATGCATGTCAAAACATGCTATATATGGTCTATTTTAATCATAAACGTTAAGTTTTGATAAAAGTTAATAGTAAACTCACTAGGACAAATTATGATTCACAACAATAATTCAAACCCGATTAACTTCTTGGACCCTTCAGCTGCCCTGAAGTGTTCTAGATACAGGGAACCATTTTTGTATTTTAAATTCTTTCGAAAATATCATCTTTTGATAGTATGCTACTTACGCTTTTTATCTTAGGTAACCCTTCAGCGCCAATGGCTTTTCAATTAATGGGAGATAGCTGATATATACCATACCAATTTAAAATTGACCAAAGATCAAACAAAAGAGACAAAAATAATTTTTTTTTAGTATTACAAGAAAACATGTGTCACCCGCAGGTGACACTGACCTTAATACATTGGCTTTAAATGACTGACTTAGACAATATAGAAAAATCTAAAAACATAAAATCCTACGGCTATAAATAGAGAAAATCAATCGGTTGTGCGACTGTGAATATGAAAATATACATTACCATGGCAGCACATAATCCGGGTTCGCTGATGGCACAGTCCGCACCTTCTTTGAGTGCAACTCTCTTGAGCGTGCTGTGCAGGGCTACCACTAAGCCTGATTTCCCTGATTTCAGAAAGTATTCGTTGTGACACGAAAGATCCGGATGCTTGGTTTTTCTGTGGAGGACTTCCGTACTTATGTAGGTGCACCTGGACAATTGTTGGACGAAATTGGCAGTGCGTTATGTTATCCTCACTGCTTTCTTTCATCAGTTGCCAGGCGTTCTGGCAGGCAGCATCAACTCCGAATGCGAATAGAGGAAACTACCATTTTCGTCCCCTAAAACTTGTTCGCATGGAATGAATATTTTCATCGAATCAGTCAACACCCCCCATATATTTGTTGTATTTCTGAACCAACACCGGACATCCCACCTGAATCTCTGATCTTTTTCTTTCAAAAAACCAACTCGATCCACCTTTTGAACAGTCGTGACAGTTGCTTGCTAAAGTAACCTCGCAGTTGTCATGCCATTGAAAAATCTCTCAACATTGTCGGTTGATTGGATTCATTATCTCTGAAAATTATCGTGGTTTTTCGGTATAAATTGAGTAATTAATTACGAAACAGTTGATCATCAATGTGTGGATAACTATATAACCTGATGAACTAAAAATTGTGAAGTTATATCAAGTTTAGTGAAAGAATCGTTTGTTTTTTTCGATATTGTTTACAAGGTGATCGCCGGTTATACCGGGCGGTGTTGCCATATCTACTTCTGAATATTCCTGGACACCATGGAATGTGATGTTTGCAAGAAAACCAGTGAACAAGTAGAGATATTTTATTGCGATGGATGTAACGCGCGATTGTGTAAGGGCGAAATTGTTAGCCTGGTCTCTGCATCCGAGATTAAAGTCTTGCAGTTGCGAGGAGGAAGATATTTGAAGTTTTATTGTGAAAAATGTTATAAGGGCGATTCTTTCGCACTGTATCAGTCAGTTATTGAAGAACAAAAGAAAAACGTGAATGGGAAAGATAAACTTATAGAGCTGTTAGAGGAGAGGAACGAAGAATTGCTCGCTAAAGTAAGGAGTCTCGACAGTAGGCTGCTCGCTGGCCCTGCTTTGAATATACGCCCTGGGAAACTGTTTGCTGCTGTTTTAAAAGCGGATACCCCCGAAGCCGTACTAGTGGTGAAGCCAAGAAATGATCAAAATAGCAAGGCGACAAAAAAGGATATCAGGCAGAAGATAGATCCAGTAGATATCAATGTCTCAAAGTTTCGTGAGGTGACAAATGGAGGTGTTCTTATAGGTTGTACTGATAAGAAGGATATTGATATATTACGTAAGAAGCTGGTCGTTCAGTTAGGACACAGATATACTGTGGAGACCCCTTCACTGAAGAAGCCAAAATTAAGATTAGTGAACATTAGCACTGAGGACATTGGCAAGGATGATTCATATGAAAATATTATACATCTTATTGTGAAATGGAACGACCTTAGCACTGCGGATAATTTCCATATGAAAATTTTAAAGAAGGCTGAAATCAGGTACAAAAAAAATTTACTTAATTTTAGAATTGGACTCAAAAACGCATAATTTCTTGCTGAAGCAAACAAGGGTTAAATTAGGATGGTCTAGGTGTCGCGTTTTTAACCATGTTACAGTGTTACAACTGCATGGGCTTTAATCATTTTGCAAAAGATTGTAAGTTGGAAAAAGTTTGTTCTAAATGTGCAGGCAATCATTCATACAAAGACTGTCAATCTCAAATTGTAAAATGTACTAATTGTGTCAAACTCAAAAAGCAAAACAGCTTGGATATCGATATTGTTCATAACGCATTAGATAGAGCCTGCCCATCGCTTCTGCGCTTAATTAGTAGTCAAAATAAAAGAATAGATTATTTTTGTGAAACCGTATAGAGTACAAATGAACAATATGATTAATAATAGATCTAATTTTCATAATATCAGCATATCGCATATAAACCTTAGGTCAATATTTACTGGTTTTCAGGAGTTTGTAGATCTAGTATACAGTAATGATTTCGATGTTGTAGCGGTCACTGAGACTTGGTTAAATCCCAATGTTTCATCAGATGTAGTTGCCTTGGGTGGTTACAAGTTTTTCCGGCGTGATCGTCTCCTGGGGAGGGGAGGGGGCGTTGGAGTCTACGTCAAATCCCATCTCCAGTGTGATGTCGTGAATCTGGACAATGCAGTGAGTATTGAAGGATTTGAAAATATTTGTATTGAAATTAAAATTAATAGTAAAACAAGTATGATTGCAGGGGTGGTTTACAAGACAGGTAATAATATCAATGAGTGTGCCCGGGTACTAGACAATGTGTTGCCTGAGATCTTACCTTCGTATGAGTATGTGACTGTTCTGGGGACCTCAATGTGAATTTTCTAAATTTGGCAAATCCAGTGTCGCAGCTATTTGATGCATTGGGTTTCATACAGGCTATAGACGAACCAACTAGAGTTACACATGCCGTGTCAACGTTGCTTGATCCTATTTTCATCAGTGATTCTGGTGTTCTCCGTGGGGCTGGCACAATCGGTGCTGATCGTATTAGTGACCATAGGTTAACTTTTCGCAAACTTAATTTGCCAATAATAAAAAATACACAGAAAGTTGTGACTTTTCGAAGTTTTGGTGATTTTGACGAAGAACTGTTTTACAATGACTTGCGTCGGGTTCCATGGGACCAAGTATATTATGAGCATAGTATAGATGACAAGGTGTTCTTTCTGTCATCGCGCTTGTCCTCTTTGTTCAATCAGCATGTACCGCTGAAAACTGTTCGTGTGAATAAACCACCTGCACCATGGCTCACTCCTGTATTGAGGCTGATCATGAAAGAACGTGATGGAGGAAAATTAAGGTATAAGCGAAACAAAACTCCTGAGACTTGGGAAGCGTATAAGCAGCTTCGAAACTTCGCCCTTGCGTCTGTGCGTAGGGGAAAAATTGATTACTTAGATTTTTTGCAGCGGAATCGAAATACAAAATGTCTTTGGAAGGGCCTTCAACAGATGAGAGTGTATGCTGGTGCGAGGCCGGACGTTGGCAGCATTTCACCTGAGCTAGGGAATCCTGATACAGTAAATGACTACTTCATGAGCGTATTTCAGAAAACAAATAATTGTGTTAATATAATTGCATTTTACAATGATAACAGATATAAGACTGATATAAATTTCTCTTTTACCATGGTGGATTCTGAGACAGTCTGGAATAATGTTTTTAGCATAAATTCCAATGCTGTTGGAAGTGATGAGTTGACCCTTTTTATGATTAAACTTAGCTTGCCGATCATCTCAAATCATTTGACACATATAATTAATTGTTGTATGGAACGTGGTTACTTTCCGAATGATTGGAAGCAGTCCATAGTGTGCCCGGTCCCTAAAGTTAAAAACCCATCAGATGTTAGTGAATTTCGTCCAATTAGTCTTCTACCAGTGCTTTATAAGGTGCTCGAGAAGACTGTTCATACACAAGTCGTTCGCTATCTCAAAGATAACAGTTTGCATCCTGTCCATCAATCTGGGTTTAGGGAAGGTCACAGCACGACGTCTGCTTTGCTAAATCTGACTGATAATATATTTAGAGCTCTAGACAAAAATATGGCGGTTGTTTCCGTCTCGCTTGACTACTCCAAGGCATTTGATGTCTTGGATCATGAATTGCTCTGTGCTAAGTTAAAGTATATGGGTTTTGATCAACTGTCGGTGTCGTTCTTCAAGGCATATCTCTCTAAAAGATCCCAGAGGGTGCGCATGGGCACCGAATTGTCCTCCAGGGGAATAATAGTGTCTGGCGTTCCTCAGGGGTCCATAATTGGGCCACTTTTATTTCTAGTCTATACATTTGACATATTTAAGACGGCTACAAACTCTCATGTGCAGTCATACGCAGATGACACACAACTGCTGCATTGTTTCGATCCCGCTGAATGATGTTTCCCTTCATCTTAACACTGATCTTGATTCGCTGCTTACTTATTCTAGAGAACATAACTTGAAAATAAATCCAAATAAAATCGAAGTCCTCTTATTTTGCTCAGAAAGGCGTCGACAGACGTTGGAGGACCGAATAATCCTAAAGTTAGACGATATTACCTTAAGTTTTTCAAAGGGTGCGGAAAATTTGGGTCTGTATATTGGAGTAGATTTGAGGTTCAGGGATCATGTTGGAAATCTGCTCCGGAGAAGCTATGCCAGAATGAAGGTTCTTTATGCGAACAGATATATCCTGAATTATAAGATAAGAAAGAAGCTGTGTGAATCTTTGGTTTTACCAATATATTACTACTGTAATTATTATCCATGTTTAGACATGACTACTAAGAATCGCTTACAGGTTGTGCAGAACACATGTTGTCGTTTCATTTTCAACCTTAGGAAATATGATCATATATCATCTAATGTGAATCAGTTAAAATGGTTAAATATGTCAAATACTGTAAAGTTACATCTGGTTACATTTCTAGTTAAATTGCTGCGCAATGATGGATCAATTTACCTAAAAGAGAAGCTTGTATTTCCTACTCTTATTCATGATCGTGACTTGCGACATCGAAATCATCTCACCATGCCACAACACCAGTCTGCGTTATTTCAACGTAGTTTTACCTACAATGCTGTATCTCTCTACAACTCGTTGAGTCAGGAGTTGAAATCATGTAGCATCAATAAGCTGCGGGTGAAATATAGGGCCTACTTGTTGCATCTACAAAGCGTGTAAAAGTGCCTGATGTTCATTATATTACGTAGTCAGATTGTATGTGTAATTGGTAATTAATTTGTTGAAATGATGATTTTGTTGTAACTCGATTTTCTAATTGTGTATATTGTTATTAGGTTTGGAAATTGTACATTTGATGTTAGATTAAATTCGACTATTAATTTGGAGCGGGTTGGAATGGTTAGGTGTAAGAGTAACCTATGGTTCAACTTCGCCATTCCTGTCCTGTGGTGTGCATGTACATATGAATGATGAATTACTCATTTATCATTTATATGTATGTACGCACTGAGAAATAAAGACGATATTTATTTATTTATTTCAAGACCAGCAAGTTCTTTTCAACTTTGAAAGAAAAGCGTCCTCCATTTTGTTTAGAAATTTGGTTTCGGCTAGAGGGCATTGCCTAAGGCGGTTTTCCTAAATGGTACCAGTTCCACCATTATTATGATTCGACAAAACACTGGTAAAAAAATTGCCAAAATAAAAATTATATGGTGATAAATGCTTAGGCGTTTTTGATTCTAGCTCAAAGATTACGGCGTCACCAAGTCCATAGTCATCTTGAAACGGCAGTTGTGCAGTGTAAAGTAAAGTTGTTTGAAAGTTGAAAAAATAATTTCTTACTTTGCCGAACTTGTCATTTTCTGGAAGGTTTGTATTATCACATAAATGCAAATACTGATGAATTTCTAAAAAATTATTTGTATGCATAGTATTTGCAACTGCATCATTATGGGTATCTGTTTTTGCCTCTCAAAACGTTCGAATATTTTTGGTGTCATATACCCTGTTAGAAGTAATATGGCCACATAAACTCTAAATTCTTTCTCTGATATATTCAAACTATGATTTCTTTGTATTGCATACAGATTGGACATTTCCACAATATTTTGAACTAATTCATCTGTAAACAAAAGCTCAAAGAATTGTACTGCTGAGAAGTTTAGATTTCCAGATTTTTGTATCACTTCCTCAGTATCTCCGCGTCCCGAACTAGGTACAAAGTCATTTAGATTTTCCGACCACTTCAACCTTCAACGTTGACCCCGCAATAGTTTTCCTTGTTTTTGTCGCTTTTTTATTATAAATACCTGCTAAATTTTCTTCTGATGCTGACTGATCATTACTTGTAGTTGCCTTCTGATCGAAGAATTCTGCCTGGTAGACGATTTATATCAGCCTCGCTCTCATTTCCGCTTTCTTCATCGGTAATTCCTCCGTCTTCAGGTGGAAAAATGGTGCAAGTTTCGATTTCGTCATCTTGATAGTGAAGTTCCTCCAGTTCATGTAGTTTGAGGCTAAAAACAAATTCAAGCGAATAATGTCGATGTGTGCCACTAATATTTTAAACTGCCAAAAAACAATTTCCGGCAAAAAACTTGCCAATCTCCTATAACTTAGTAAAATAACATACCTTATCTAACAAACTTGCACAGTAAAAAGTTATAATACTTACAGTCTTGTATATTCCTAACGACATATCTCTGCGATATCAGGTTTTTGCGACATTATCGTAACACGTGTTACGTGTGTTAATTGAAAGAAATTGAGAAACAGATTCCCTGTGATAACCAAAGGCCACTGCTGGCGGGGTCTAATATGAATTCCTCAGGGTCCCCAATATACTCGCTAAGAGTCAGCGGGGGACTCAGGGTTAAAGCTACTTGTTCTTTTGATCTATCTCGATTCAGTTCAAGCACCAAAAGCTCATCCACACTCGGGGGCTTTTGGTGCGCGATTGCCGCCGACTGAGGGGCTCGGAAAATCATTTTGACTTCCTTTACGTCTTAAGATATTATGACAATATTTACGTTTATACAATATTTTTTATCGCGGGATGCCAAATCGTTATCGAGTCGACTACTCCTTATTTAAAAAAAGAGTTCTTAGACAACGTCCAACCCGTAAACTGATCTCATTGTCAGTCCGGGGGGAACGAAGGTAGGCCCACCAAAGCCTTCCCCGCTATCTAAAGAAAACTGTAGATAGCAGCCACCACAGACCGAGGGCCTGTCAGCAGCAGACTGAATACATACAACACAAGGTTAGTGAAAATAAATTTGTTTTGGACAAGAAATTTAGAACACCCGTATGTATATGAGTTCCTACTGATTCTAAAAGTTGTAACGAAGTCGAGCTTGGTAGATTTAAGTTAGGCTTACTTAGTGTTATGTCCGTTGAGTTAGGCCCGAAATGACTGTTTCCAAAAATCCGTTCTGCGCATGCGCCGACCAAAAAGTCATGCAACACCTCTTTTCCGCATGAATTTCGGTCTCTCTGTTCATTTCTTCCATGTAAAATTCCCCATCTTGACAGCTTTTTGTCAAAATACTGGTTTTCCGGTCCCAAATTGTGTCGTGCTAACGGAGCACAGCTGGAAATACCGTCTAACCGAATTCAGCACCGTCACTGTAAACCGTCTTACCGAATTGAACACCGTCACTGTAAACCGTCTTACCGAATTCAACACCGTCACTGTAAACCGTCTTACCGAATTCAACACCGCCACTGTAAACCGTCTTACCGAATTCAACACCGTCACTGTAAACCGCCGTACCGAATCAGATACCGCTAACAAACTTTGTAACTCTACCGCTGCTCATACCGTCTTGGATTACGGTATTTTGTTTCTGCGCCTGCAAGATTTCTGAAAGAAGTGGGGATGTGCCATTCCGATTTTAAGTCCCAGGGACATCCCCCACCATGCAGCATAGACCGAGGACCGGATATAAACAGAGTCGTCCGGCCGTGTACGGCAGTTCTCTCCGAGCAGTCAACCAGACAACACATTCGAGACCAGGCTAATAGTTCTCTCCGTACCAGAGCCATTAAGTTAACAAGACAAGAAACGGACCGAAGATGCCTAAGGAACAGACCGCCATCAGTGAACCCGAGACAATAAGCACCGCCAGCAGCGCAACTCCAGCCGACCCGAACGACACCAAAGTAAGCTGGGTATATTCATTGAAGAAAGACGCTGCGATGACCGATTTAACTAAGTTTGGCCTAGATACCACCGGCACTACCGACGTTTTGCGGAAGCGACTAATTACGTTCATCCGAGGCGGCCGAGCCACACCAGAATCTACTAGTCAGCAGTTTAGCTACCCGCAGATAGCCATAGCGACTGACTCAAGACTCCAAGTCCGCACCACAGACCGCCCCAGCAATACTTTCCAACCAAAAGTACACAAAGGAATATGTTGGAGATGTGGAGAAACCGGACATAACCGCCGAGAATATAAGAACCCGTCTCGAATATTCTGTTCATGGTGCGGAAAAGATGACATCATGACCCGAAAGTATCCGTGTGCTGTTCGGAAAATTAAGCCGGCTGACACCAATATGTAAGTCAATTATCATACTGGTAAGAGTCCAACCGTACCCAGTACTCTTTCAGCTACTACTCCGGCTGACCGGTTGGACTAGGGATCCACTATCCAGTGGCCCCGAAGACCAGATGAAGTACCCGACGTGAGCATGAGGACCCACCTCATGTACACCCGTCTAGGAGAGGCAGAGACACCGGAGGAAGACCGAAGAAGAAGCCATTTTAGTTTCGCGAAATTTTGTTTTGTATAAATATCCGGATTAGGTTTTTTACTTAGCTTTAGGAATAAAATATTTATGAATAAATATTTTTCTCAAAGAAAGGGGGGTGTGTAACGAAGTTACTATATTTTTTGGGGAATGGGATGCACTACGGATTGACTTTCTCATTTAACATCATTCTTTTTCATAAAATATAATTTAAATATGCTAAATTCAATTCTATAAAATATTCCGTCGCGAAAAGCCGGGAAATCGGTTTTCACTTTTTCCGTAGTTCTCGTGCAGTACCAGTAGAACGTCGCGATCTCCGTCGCATCATGCTGCGCGTGAGGTCCCCACCTATCGGCCGGCCGATGACGCGATCGCTGCGATCCCCACTACGCGTCGAGCTAACAAAACTGGGCAGCATCGCGCTAAACAGGCAGTACCCACCCGGGGTTCTCGAGGCAGTCAGTCCGGAGTCGAGTCAGTCGGCAGTCGAGAGGCAGTCTAGTCCGCAGCCTGGCACCGAGCAAGCAGCATACCCCACCAGTAGGAGACACCGCCGACCAAGCCCAGCTCCAGACAAACTGGGAAGGACCGACCGACCGAGCAGGTAAATATCCGTCGTACCGTATTCCTGGTTCTTTCCCTATTGGCAAGTGGAGTAATCCCGGCCATCCCGCCTTGGCAAGCGGAGTAATCCCGGCCATCCTGCCTTGGCAAGCGGAGTAATCCCAGCCTACCGTAGTATTCCCGGCTCCCCTATTGGCAAGCGGAGTAATCCCGGCCATCCTGCCTTGGCAAGTGGAGTAATCCCGGCCATCCCTGCTTGGCAATCCCGGTTGGCAAGCGGAGTAATCCCGGCCATCCTCCCGTAATAATCTCGGCTCCCCTATTGGCAAGCGGAGTAATCCCGGCCATCCTGGCTTGGCAAGTGGAGTAATTCCGGCTAAGTATCCTTCCAAACTAAGTCCATCCAGGCTTCACGTCCTAGTTAGGGAACCGTTCTGCTGAACCGACCGTGTCATAGAGCTGGAGCTATTGAGAACCGTATACCGTATTTATCGTAGGGCTTCCGTACCGTATCTACTGCCACACGTACCGTAGGGCTTCCGGACCGCTACAGTTCACCGTATCTACTACCGCACTTACCGTAGGGCTTCCGTATCGCTACAGTTTACCGTATTTACTGCCATATTTACCGTAGGGCTTCCGTACCGCTACCGTTTAACGTAATTGCTAACATATTTACCGTGGGGCTACAGTCTACCACGCGATTAGAGATTTCGATTATTTTGCTACCGTTTGAGTTTTCTTACGTATTACCGGGTTGGGTCGCTTCGAATAAGTTGTCCAATACTTTTAGCTATAAGAAAGTTAGGTTTATACTTACTGTCGGATAAACACGACCATTATTTTGTTTACACGGAGTATTTCATTTACCAGGGACCGATTCCGGTTATTTAAAAACAGAACCTTGGACAACCGTTTCTCCACTGTCTAAAGGCTACCCGATAGGCGAACAGCGATCCCCTTTGTCGCTGTAAATATCAAAGGGGTGGCGCCCGAGAAAACCGAAATACAGGAGGTCGCAAAAAGTAAGTAAAGGGCGCCGTTACATGGAGACTACAAAATTAACTCAAAAGTTCAAATTAAATTAAAACAATACTTCGGCTTACTTTCTCCCTTAGGAGGCCGAAAAGTTATTAATCAAACGCTTTGAAGAACAACGGTAGTGGGAAAAGATTCCCAGAGGAGTCTGCTTTGAGGGGATGCTTCTAAATTTATTTTAGTTTTGATTCACTTTTGAGTTATTCGTCTTTTTGTATGTCAATGTACAAAATTTCAATTTTGACTTGAATCCTTATAAGAAGTCTTTATAAAGTGCCACAAGAGCTTAGCAGAGGGAAGGAGTGTCAAAAGGTAGTCGTCAGTAGTTCTCACACAAAATATCTACGATCCTAACCAAATCTTATGTCCTAATCTTGGCTAAGCCTTATAGAAAAATCGGTAATTCGAATGATTACTAATTTGAACAATTGGGACACGCTGTATAATTGAAATCAAATTTTGAACGCGTCAGGCGTTCGTCTCGAGCGATTTGGTTACGATTACCTTAAGAGGGGCCGTACGGAAATTGCTCAAGGAGAGCTTTTAAAAAATCCTTGTTTCTTGGGACTTTTTGGAAGTGTTCGCTATGTATATGCCAATCCCTGGCACCTTATCAGATGCTGCTCGGCAGTTTTCTGGCAGAGGTTTTTTGTAAGTTGTAGTAAGACTTTTTGGGTATTAATATGTGATTTGTATATTTAGACCAAACTACTCCCAGGACACGGCTCTCAGTGCAAAGACCGTGCTGGTTTTATATGGTATACGAACTAGAGATAAATAGCCTTTGATTATTCTTTTGAAATAGCTCCAGTCGCAACAGTATAACTTCGCTACCTCCCGTACGTACTTGGCTAACTCTTTGAACGCGCCCGAATTCTTTTAGTTTAAGCTTTATTTTCTTTTTTCGGCTGCTATGCCTATGAGTCAGGGGGCTCTCTAGTTCTCGAAACCCAACTAGCCGTCGCCGTCGACGTGCTTTACTCTAGCCCAATGTTTAACTACGACTAGTATGAAGGACAAGAGAGGCACATACATGAATGGGGAGAATGCAACCAGGCTTATTCGCGGGGTGTTGCTGTAGGGTGCGCACTACAGTTGAAGGTCTCGGAGAATTGTTGGCATTCGGCCGCTTGATAAGGCCTCTCCAAGTGCTTAACTTCTGTTTTAAAAAATATTTTTCTCCTAAAATTCATCGAAGTCCTGAAGTTCCAAAAACTCCGACAAACTCGATAAATTTGGTAGAAGGCTGATTCGGTACCAGTTGAGAGTGCTGGTCCTACAATGCCTTTTCCTTCGCTCGTTTGACTCGTCCGTAAGCTTCATAGAGCCCTTTCTCTTTCGAGATCGTCGAAAATTTGGCTAAGTCCCTAATGGTCAAAAGTCTCGAAACATCTCATAAATTCCTCAGAGATATGGGGCTAGGGGTTAAATGGATGAGTTGGTAGTCCCGTTAGGATTCCTGATGATTAACGATAGCGTTGGCCTAAAGTAATTTCTTCCTTTTTGCCTTTCCGGGATCTGAACTGCAACTAATTTTAATTTTATTTCTAGCGACGCGCTTCAGGGCTGGATATTCCCACCCGTCCGTACCCAACCAATCGAAGGCGATAATTTTCGCACGATTGGAAAGTCGGTTGGGCTATTGACGGTTGAGAATACCGAACCGCCGATCGTAGAATCATGGAACGTTAAACTGCCGTATGCCTTATACATTCTTTCGCGGCTTGCATTTTTATCGTGGCGTGCTTAAATGCGGTTAAGTCTAAAGGATCTTTTTACGACAGGTCCGTTGGATAAAGAAATCACACTAGCAAATTTGACAATTCTATTATCTATCATGACACCTTTATACCTATTGTGACCTTTTACCACCTACTTATTTTGATAAACTAGATATTCAAAGGGTTTTGCGCTGAAATTTCATTTTCCTTTAAGAAAATCGAATGAGGTGCGTGTAAGGGCTCAGCTTTAACTAGAAGCCCTTAAATTTTATTTATTTGTGCTGAAAAAGGCTAAATAGACTGCAATTAAATTTTTGATTCAAAAAAAAAATAGTAAAAAACATTATAAGTCATAATAATCGCGCTTAAAGTACATATAAAAAAAGTTAAATTTACAAAAGGAAAAAGTTTTTATCTTCTTTTCGAGATTTTTGCATCTAAAATGTCTACTTAACTATGGAATTTTAAAAGAAATTGCACATTTCAATATACGCGTGTAAATAACTTTTGACTAGATTGGATAACGTCACGCGTCAGCCGTCAGGCCTTATTTATAGGAGGCAATGAAATAACCCTGTAGTGTAGGAGGGCATTAAACCACTCACAACCAGCTGTATTTCTCCTTACTAAGTTTTGATTTGGAACTTACGTCAAATTGCACTACAGCACAGTTTTATCCACAATACCGAAACAAAAGGTTTGTTTCGTTTCGCTAACTATGCATCAGCTGGAGATTGTTAAAACTCAGTGAGACAGATCACCTCAATATTGCTTCTTTTTTTATTTGCCAGAAAATATATTTAAATTGGTCAGGTTTACATTTATTTAAAAATTTATATGACAACCTATATTTCTCATCAATAATCGTTCTTTGATTCATCTTTTAAAGTTTTCTTTTGTTCTTTATTATAACAACTGCTTTAATTCCAATTAAACACGAAACACGCTTGGACACCATACTGACCTTGAATCATTTTTTTAAACAAACTTAATTTTCGAAATAATCGAAAAATCAGTAAACTATAAGTGATTGAAGAAGGATGAGACAAATTTTGTGAAATCGGCCGGTTAATCACCATATGCTTCAAATGATTCCCAAGCATTTTTGTGTGGCTTTTGCTGTAAAAATTGTACAAGATGTCGTTCATAAATAATCACTTAGGCCTAGTTTTGTAAAAAACACAGCAGTCATCTTCAATGGTTGTCTATAAGCTATATTCCCAACCAAAATTCAAATTCTTTTCCAAAAGGTAGCTAAATGAGGCTTTCTAAAATAATTTCGTCGTCACCCAGTTTACATGTTAGCAGTAAACATATAGTCACGTTACTTTTAGTTCAATCGTAAGTAACTTTTCATATTATTTTTACTAGATCTAGTCTTCTTGGACCGCTTATAAACTATTCAATTTTGAAAGTACAACATTTGAGCATATTCTCACAGCATGATATCATCCCATTACTGATATTTAATCGCAACAATTTTCTGCTGAAGAATATTAATGGTATATTATAAATTCGTGCTCTGAAATTTCTGTAGTTTAGAAATGAGGAATTAATGCTCAGTGGTGCAAAATAATCCCTTTAAAACATAATTACTGTCCTTAACCGGAATCCAGTTGCCGGACTAAAAGCATCGCTGTTACTAATGGAGTGATGATTATTGAGATTCTTTAGATTAAACGATTATCGTTCTAAATATAGAAAGCTCTGATTCATTTTACGCTATTCATTTTCACTCAGATAGAATGCTTCAATTTCCTACCGACCGACATTTGAATTTTTACGTAGCCCTTTAAAAGAAGGCTAAAAAGCTTGCTAAAATATCGGCGTCTCAGGATTTCCCATTTATTTGGATTAGGGTGGAATGTCAGATACCTGCTTGTCAATTTCGAAGCAATAAGTTATAAAACATTATACCTATTATTTGAATGAAAACTTTTGAAGTGAACACTTCTTTAGCGCCGATGGGTGTGATTTGGAACTCGATGAAACGGAAACGAAAAAGCGACACTAAAAATAGACAAACACATAGATTTATAGGATGTAGCCTGCGAGAGAGTTAGATAGAACAAAGTTTTACATGTTTGTTAAAAGTAAAAAATAGAAAGCAGTTCTCGTCCGATCACTGAAATTAAGCAACGTCAGGCCTGGTTAGTACTTGAGAACACCACTTGCTGTTGTCATTTTTGAGTTTAGTTTTATTAAGGTTTCACTTCTACCGAGTGTGAACTGCACACATGATTTTTTTTTAAAGTATGAGAAGATATTTGAAACAAAAATTGTTTGATTTCATCTGATTTTACACGTGCTTATATTTTAATGTATACGGAGTGTCTCAGTAGAGCAAGGTATGTCACATGTTTGGTTTTTAGATGTAATGCAGCACATTTTTTTAACAATTTTAATTTCCCTCCAATATTCATTTTATTTTATATAACAGATCATTAATCAAATCTCATCGGTTTTCAAAATATTAAAAGTTTTATATTTAGTATTAGCTTGGGCTAGTGTGGGCTCGTTTGGGTTAGTATTATAATTAGGAATTAGTATGATTTTTTTCGACATAATACCTTACTGCTGTAAGCAGCCCCAGAAGTATCGAAAATATGTAGATATAAGGAAGTAGACGACCTACTCTGCCGTCCAAAGCGAAAAGACCGTAACTGCAAAAAAAAATTAAAATTGAGTTATTGTCTTATTTGGACTTCTAATGGACCAAACTATATTCTTAGAAATGGAGAACACTGCTGTTCAGTTCTTTTTACTTGATTGTTATTATTGAAATTTACCGTAACTGCAAAATTGCTATGGTCTACAAAGCGAAAATGCCGTAACTGCTCAATGCCAAGCAAAAAGACCGTATCGGGGCCATCGACGTGCGCAGTTACGGTTTTTTTCCCTTGAAAACCTCACTGACCGTATTTTCGCTTTGCACGGGTGTTTATTATATACCTGCCTTTCAAAGCGAGGGGATGCTTCGTTATATTCTCGCATTATTTTTTATGCTTGTATCGTGTTTTAATTCAATTGAATTCGATGGAAAATTAAAATACTATAAGATCCCCTTATTATACAGTAGATCCCAGCGTATACTAGCTTTGGCTCAACAAGGAAGTAATACGTATAATCTGAGCAGAGATCATACCAGGCATGATCTTGACAAAAAATTGGCCGTATCTGTGTGTATCTCACGATTGTAGGGAACATGCGCCAAATGTTCGCTATCTAAACAGTGATATCACCATTACGATTTCCAGATACTAAAGGTTCATATAAAACTTACCGAAAAAAAAATTTTAAGTAAAAAATATCATTTGCTAAATTGGGTCATGAAGGGTGCGAAGATAGCGTTAAGTATAAAAGAGACGCAAAACAAATTAAATTTGGCTAGACAATTGTGCTTGTCAAAACAAAAATTGGGCACTGTTTACTTTTTTGGAAATCAGATTTTATTTTGAGCCAGGCGGCGCTTTTATGTCGGCCGACAGCAATCAGGTGGAGCTTTCCATGAAAAGAAAGCAAAAATTATATGATTTTGATGATTTTGTAGAAGCCATTGGTCATCAGTTCCAAAATTAAACCGAAAGTAACAAATCGTCCGTATCCATCAGACATTGTCCAAATTATTGCTGAACGAAGCAAGCTTACCTTAAAATATGATTGTTTAATGGAAAAGGTCATGATTAAACTCACTCCTAAGTAAACTAGATACTCTACGAGCGCCCAATGGATTTCCAAAGAAAAGCAAACCCTTTTAAGAGTTATAAATGCGATAAAAATTATTTTTTTAGAATATTAAATCTCGCAGATTTGGGAATAACAAGTTTTTCTTTTCGATCCGCAGTTTTTCTATAAAGCCTGTGATCTTTAATGAGGTAGGTATTTTAGTTTGTCAAAATCGTCGAATTTTAATTTGGTTTAGTGCAGGGTCTTGCAATTGAATGCTTAATCATCCGTTCCAATAATTAGTGTGTTTGTTGTGTTGTAGGTATATCGCGACTGAGAGTGTCAATATGAAGCATTTTATTAAATTTTATTTAACCCCCATCGAGCTATACGAGGAAGCAGTGGCGGCTCGCGGCTTTGAAAAGTGGGGAAGAGCTGCCGACATCGATATTCGATAGAGGGCAGAGCGAAATTTTTTGGGGTCCACGCCCAAACTGCCAAAATTTGTTAATAATTATTACCGGTATTTCTTAGGTAAATCATCAAAAAATAAAATATATTCATAGTGTATTAGCAACAAATCATTTTGTTGCTAATACAAATGTCTACGAATAACACACTAAAACTAGAATATATAGAAAATATCTCTTGTATAATACTATAATGGATCAACCGTTGAATGAAAATTAAAAATAATTCCAAGAATCCACGGCGGAGTGTCCCCTAATAAACTCGCAATAAACGAAACAACGTGCTTTCGCGTTGATCTGAGAATGGAAGTGCTACCGCCAGCTCTTCCAATCCTTGCAAACCAAACAAATGTACGACCATTACGACGTCATCGTTGTCATGGCAACCAACTAGTTGCGCTTATACTTTTGATGACTCGACGGCTCTCGAGCGATACCTCTTCCGTAAAGTTCTACACAAATGATAATGAAATTGTCATTGCTATCGGCGCGTACGCGAAAAGAAATAGACATTTTCATATGGGTTCATCTCTGTTCTATTCTTCAATAGTGGAGTTAACGGGCAATGTGCAGGTGGCGAGATTCTTGTTCTTGTTTTATGAAGCTTTGATTTTAATATTTGAAAATAATTGAATTATTAGTTATTAGAGGGGTAGCGGGAAACAGATTATTCCTAAACTAAGAACATTTTATCATTGAATCTTAAACTATATTATTTTACTGATGAATGAATGAATTGCATTTCTTTAAATTACATTATCTTGAGGAAGTGGCACTTCCCCTACTTCCGCTGAATAGCCGCCACTGCGAGGAAGTAAGTTACGTTTTGGAAATATCGAGCGCACTGCAGCACAATAAGTTACAACTGTGAAATGAATTCTTGCTACATAAATATTATGGAGAAAATCGTATGCAACTAGTGCGCAATTTGTTTACTTATTAGAATAAGTTTGGATGTGAGGTGGTTCAGTAGAGTAGCTATTAAAAGCTAGACTGCGCCATTTCTGAGCCCTTTAACTTTATTTTTTCTTGAAATAATATCCTTTAATAAAGACTGTTTATCATTATTATTATTATTATTATTATTATTATTATTATTATTATTATTATTATTATTATTATTATTATTATTATTATTATTATTATTATTATTATTACACCTTTTTATTGACTCGACCGGCTATTGTTTCGAGTTCATTTGAATGAAAACCTTTTTCGTCTCTGCTGGTAGCCCTACCAAAATACATGACTGGTTTAAAAACATTCTCATGTTTTCGTAATAAAATTCCTGCAACTCTAGATGAACTAGCATCCGTATGAAGTTCAGTTTCTAGACTTAGATCATAAACACTAAGGATTGGTCTAGAAGCTAGTAATTTTATTTTTTTTTATTTCGTTAAATGCAATTTCTTGTGCTATTGACCAAGTCCAAGAAATATCTTTTTTTAATAAGTTGCTTAAAGGGGAAACGATCATAGCATGATTCTCAATAAATCTTCCAAAATATGAACTTAATCCCAAAAACTGACATAATTGATGCAAAGTGTTTGGTTTTGGAAAATTTACACAGTGTTTTTTTTTTGTTGATCAGATTTAATTCCCTCTAAGCAAATTTCGTATTCTAAATATGCTGGTTTCAAAAAAATAAGATCTTTCGACATTTAATTTTAGATACGCATGTTTCAAAATTTCCAACACTCTTTTTAAAGTGTCTAGACTATTTTCAATTTGTCAGAGAAAATCAAAATGTCATCCAAATTTAGGCTTATTTGATCTTTTAATTCAG
The DNA here is from genome assembly GCA_016904865.1 of Pissodes strobi. NCBI lineage: Eukaryota > Metazoa > Arthropoda > Insecta > Coleoptera > Curculionidae > Pissodes > Pissodes strobi. The sequence goes on along the minus strand of MU182998.1, from coordinate 97,023 downwards.
CGAAAAGATTGTTTATTATTCGCTGAAATGTTATTGGTGCGTCAGAGACGCCAAATGGCATGCGTAAAACTTCAAATTGCTCATCTTGCGTTACAAATGCTAGTCTTATACTGACAATTAAAATTGATGAATTTATTTGCAAATTTCTTTTGCAAATTTTTGGTTAGCTTAACTTCGCTTTACAGCGGAAGCGCTTTGAACCTTTTAACAATACAAACGTTAATGAACTCTAGCAACCTAAATATATTTTTTAGAATTTTAAGGTTATGTTTTTATTTATATTAGATTAGTTATATCCAAGAGTTACATCAAAATTTAATATTTATTCTGTAAACTTTGGTTACATAATCGTTTATACAGTAAGAATATTGGATTGGGACAAATAACCTCACTTTAATATTTTTTATTAGGTTGCCACACTGACGACGCAGAAATTGACGGTAAATTAGAACATGCTGTAATCCGTTAATATAGTAAGAAAGAGCTTGGCCAAGTTAAATTGTCGTCAAGTTGGCGTTTTACATTATTATTTTTTGGTAAAGCGACTTGATCAATAAATTGGCCAATAAATTGTCAGTGTAAAACTGGCATAAGGCTGGTTTGCTTATTAAGTCTAGTGACATTTTAATTTGGTAATATCCTTGGGTCAGATCAAGACTCATAAACTATTGCAATGATATAGCAATGAAACACCTTGTATATCATGCAAATTTTAATCCAAAAGGAATCATGAAGAGCGTAACAGAGCGCTTTCGACCGTAGCCATCATCAGTGTTACTTGTCAGTAGACAAAGGACATATCCATGGATCAAACACAACAAAAATCGACAATGATCACAATTACATATCACACATTGTGCGTCACAATGTAATTGTGATCATTGTCGATTTTTGTTATGTTTGATCCATGGATATGTCCTTTGTCTACTGACAAGTAACACTGATGATGGCTACGGCCGAAAGCGCTCTGTTACGCTCTTCATGACTCCTTTTGGATTAAAATTTGCATGATATACAAGGTGTTTCATTGCTATGTTTCGTACATGCACACAGCCTTTACCCTTCATAAACTATTGTTTCCCTCTTAAACAATTTATTTGGTTTTCTATATTATTTAATAGTTTGCGAATTTGATTTGCGATAATCGACACATAGGCGATGGTCGCCATTTTTTCTTCACAACAACAGGACTAGCAAAAGCAGAATTTGAAGGGTACTGTGTGTTTTTAATAATATTTCATAATAACGTATGAACAATTGAAAGCACAGCGAACCAGTGTCAAGGGTAGAATAACGCGAATAAGTAAGTGGATGCAAGTAAATGCAGACATTGAAAATGAAGTTGATCATTTTGTTTTAAGACATAATGGATTAGAACTTGCCTTCAGTAAGTACAATGAAATTCAAGACTCGATTGAGTGTATCGCTGGTTATGAAACGATTGACACTGAAGTTCGTGAGGAGGTGGAACAAACTTGCTATGATTTATTAGTCCAGATACAAAAACGTATTAAGATGTTAACCATACCGACACAAGTTGTTCCAAGTTCTCAAAGTGTAGCTCATCAGATCTTCTCTCCCCTTTCTGTAAGATTACCCAGAGATAAAGATCAATCCTTTTAATGGTAAAATATCTGAATGGAACTCTTTCATTCAATTGTTTGACACATTAATCACAGACAATGTCTCGATCACCAATATACAAAAATGTATGTACCTAAAGTCATTTTTGAGAGACGAACCCCTAAAAATCATTGAAAGCTTACTCGCAACGAATGATAACTTTGAAGTTGCAATTAACTTATTAAAAAAGAGGTACGAGAACAAATTTTCAGTAATTAATGCTCATTTCATTTCGCTATTGGAAATAGACTCTGTTGTCAAATGTACTGGTCCCAATTTAAGACAATTTGTAACTGATCTAAAGAAAAATCTTGATCTAATCAACAACCTTAATTATTCTTACAAAGAACTGTGAGAATTTCTCTTAATTTATTTATTTGGGAAAAAAATTAGATTTTGGCACTCGTAAGGCCTTTGAAACAGAACGAGATAATAACATGTTGCGAAATCTCACTCAATTTCTTGATTTCTTACACAAAAGGTGTACTATTCTAGAAAACTTGTCTTCTGTAGACAGTACTCAAAAAATCCTACAAAAGGAGTCTCGTTGCATGTCAGACAACAAAGCAAATCAGTTCTGTGCAGTTTTTGCAATCAAAATTCTCATAAAGTATACACTTGTGATAAATTTAAGAAACTAAACTTGTTTGATAAGCAGAAAGTTCTAGAAAGTAAAAACTTTGCTTTAACTGTCTCGGTACTAGTCACTCGAGAAGTAAATGTACCTCCACTCGGAGATGTTCTTTGTGCGCTCAGAAACATCACACTCTTTTACATAATTCTCAAGTACACTCACCTCAATATGGTTTCAATGGCCATAATTCTCCCTCATTTCAAAACAATGTTTTTGATAATCAAAACTCAGCAGCCCAAGGTAGCCAAAATAGACAGCCTATAAATAGGCACCCTCTTAATACTGGTAATAACAGAAGTCAGTCATGTCTCTTTCAAGAGCATGATACCCTGCCTCCTCAAAATAGAGGACCCCTTCGACGACCTCAAGATAGGTGTTTGTCTCAGATATCTCTAAATAGAGATCCCCCTCAAGTGCCTCGGAATAGAGCCCCCCTCAAATATCTCGGAATAGAGATCCATCTCAGATACCTCAGAATAGAGATCTCGTTTTAATGCAAGTGCAGAAAGTCAGTCACAAGATACACATTCATTGAACTTATCCACTCTCTCGAATAATATTTCTCATGTGTTGCTAGCTACAGCCCGTGTCACTCTGTTTGCTGCTAATGGACGTCCTGTTCAAGCAAAAGTTCTCTTAGATTCTGCAAGTCAGAACTCCTTTGTAACCAATCAGCTCGTAGAGAAGTTAAACTACGTTCCCTACAACAAATCACTTCATATAAGTGGAATCTCTCAAGGCAGTATGAAATCTAACAAGATGGTTGATTTGAGGTTATACTCTAATGTGTATCATAACAGAAGTTTTAAGCTGACTTGTGCTGTACTCGACAACATAACTTGCAAACTTCCGCAAGTCCCAATTGATCAAGATAAAATCAATATCCCCACTCAGTTTAGGTTAAGTGATCCGCATTATGCTTCTCCATCAGACATCGATATGTTGATCGGTGCTGATCTCTATTATGATTTGATGTTAAATGGTGTATATAGTTTAGGTAAGAACCTCCCTGTCTTGCAAAATACTCATTTAGAATGGGTAATTGCAGGAATCGCTCCTGTTTTCAGTCCTCATTTGAACAATAGTTCAACTCATCTTAGTGTATATAGCCCTGCACGTAGAGACGTGTAGAGTGGTGTATCTTTGAATAATAGTTCAGCTGTTCCTAGGTATCCTCTCAGTTTTGATAATCCTGCACATAGAGATGTGTACGGTGAAGTATGTGTGAACAATCGTTCAATTCCTCTTAGTGTTAACAACCCTGCATGTAGAGACGTGTACGGCGGTGTTCCTCTGTTTGTTCAATCCTCTGCACAACACTCTCTCAACAATTTAGTTAATTTACCCCTCATGCCACCTTTTGAGCATAAAAAGTTGTATGACTCATTCTCTAGTGTTAGAAAACGAAATCGTCGTTTGTATCATAACCAAGTGTTACCCTCTTTTGCCCGAGTATGACAATATTCAATGATTAAGATTTAATGTAATTGAGATTATGTTAAATGTTGTACTTTGCGAAGTGCCCTCTCTATTAACGCGCGTTCTTTCAGCGTGTTTAAAAGATTTCTGCGTGTCTTCGTAAACCTCAGGCGGTGTTGCCGTCATGCCGTTCAATACTTGAAGAAGTATTCTCTTGTTTGTATGTTAGTAAACCCAAGGCGGTGTTGCCGTCGTTCCCTTTTATACTTAAAGAAGTATTAGTTGTTTGTGTTTCTAAATAGAATAAACCCCCAGGCGGTGTTGCCGTCGTTCCCTTTAATTCTTAAAGGAGTATTCTTTTGTTTTGTTCTGTAAATAAATTGTATTTATGGAGTGTTTACTCTCTCTTTCTCGTTAATGAAGATGGGATCTTCATGGCGGGGGAATATGTTGGGGAAACACCCCAACACGTGTAGAAACTATCGTTTTTCACCGTATAATTTGGCGATAACACCCTGTATGTATGTAGAATGAATGAGCCATAATAAATCCATGAATATATTTATTTCACCCCGGGTACAACCCAATTTGTACATTTAAATCAGCAAATGTCAAGTTCTTCAAAACCTCTTAGTCCAACCCTAGACGGACGATCCCTTAGTTCGAACCTGTAAACCAAGTACTGTCAGTATAAGAGATTACAATTCAGCAACTCTTCACTCGTAAAGGAAAACGTTTGTAATCGTTTTAAAGTCAATGTATTTTTGTCTCCGTCAGCATTGTGAACAATCAGTCTGTCAAATAAAGAAAGAAAACCGTTTCTACCTTTTTAATCTCAAATGAATTCGGCAAAGCGCCAACCCCCCACTTTTTATTTGGTGTGGCGCCTGGAGGCGACCAGCTCGAAGACAAATTAGATTTCAGTGCGTAGCAAACACTCATCCGCGTAGGATCTGTAGTCACAGCTCTCCTAGTTTCCGCGCCAAAAACATCTAGCCATGTCCTAGCTCTGTTTGAGGCAATTAATTAGTTTGAAAGTGTCTTACATCCACTAAAATGTACTAGATCAGTCCAGTCTGCTCTCTAGCTTCTCAGTTCAGTTAAAACGTTCGCTCAAATAGCAGTAAAATGTGCTGTTCTCCGGACAAAGGTCAAATTCCTTTTTGGGCCAATTTCTCTTGTATGCACAAATATTAGAGAATATTTCGTGCACCTCAGTTATCTTTGCCCAAGGTTGGACTTTGGGCTTTTTTAAAGCAATTCTTCGAAGTCAGAAACGATAGCATCCCCTTTGGAAATTGGAACATAAAATGGCGGAAGGCGGACTGACATTCCTGGTCGAATTCCTGTAAAGCAAGGCAGGTAAAGCAGTCAAAGTGAAAAGGTATGCTGTGTGAAAGTTGCTAAGTTGGAGAACGAAGTATTAAAATAAGAAAGACAAAAACTCATTTTTTAAATCAAACAATCAAGACTTTTCAGTAGATATTTCTAATTTTAAGAAACCTTTTGTAATATTAGTTTTACGCTTTAATCTTGAATGGACGAAGACGAATGCATGCAATTATTCTAAGAATTGTATATATAATTTCTATTTAACGTAAAAAACGCTGTTCATTTATATCTATCATATTTAAATGCAATTTACACCTGCATTATTAAATTATATCAATAGCGAATACATGTATTGTTTCAATTTATCTCACCACCCTATATTATACTGTCCATTAAAAGTGGTTCATTAAGATACCACACCCGTCTTTTTGGTTTTAAGCAATAATAAAAGCACTTGTTTATCCCGACCACTTGTGATTGATGATATGTTGCCCCACTACTATATTTCTATGGTGCCCAGATCAAAGTCTACAAAATGTACTTGGGACTGTATAGAAAAATCGTTAAGAGTAACTGATAAGTCGGCTTTCGTTTTTAGAAATAACAATTCAACCCCGAAACTCTAAACTACAATAGGTATCTGAAGTTTTCCGAACGATATTCCGAAATTTATTTAAAAGTGAAAACGCATTTAGTTCACTGCCTGTGTCCAAATAGGCTCGACATGGTACGTTATTAATTAAAATATTAAAATCAAAATTTTTATTTTGTACTGACCTTTTTAATAAATGTACCTTTGCGGTTATTAAATGCTAACAGTGCACCTTTGCAATTTTTAAATGCCACAACGTCCCGCTTGCGACAATATGCGTGCACTTCTTTGCCATGTTATCGTGGACTTTGTCCGAGGAGGGTTCCGCTTTATCCTTGCTATGCTTAAAAAAAAACAATTTCTGATAAGTATGCATTTGAATAATAGTAATGAAACACACTTTCCTTTGCTATCTTCTTTCTACCGAGCAATTTCTTTAAATTGTTGATGCGTTTAGAACAGCCTCTTTCCATTCTTCCCAGGTTTTTTGTATTCCAACAGCCCATTGTACCAAAGTTTGGCAATTCTGGCTAATTTAGGTTGTAAAAAGTACGATTTCTTTAGATCCGTCCAGCATTGTGGTCAGATTCATTATTATCACTCATTTTTAACACGTAGGTTATCTCACACTTCTGAAATGTAACGGCAAAGTGAAATCAAACAGCGGTTGTGTTCTATTCCTAGCTTTATTTCCACTGACTAACTCTCAGGTCAAAAATAATGATCTAACGAAAACCGTAAATATACGTTTTTATCTCCCGGATCGGGTTACATAAGCTAAAAGTAACGTTTATTGCCTCTATTAGTTTACGGCGGTTCGTAGAAGCAAACTGTTTCTTTGAGCTAGAGAAACTCGTGATACTTGAACAGCGATTTATTCTAAGTACAGCTGGCAACCTAACTGTTTATAATTCTAAACGTGTAAATATTTATAGTAAATGATAAATGATAAAATACGGCAGAAATATATCATTAGCACATTAATGAGATAATATTCGGTATAAAAGATAAAACATTAAATTAATTACGAATAGACGAAAGATTATATCTTCCCTAATAGATAACTTCTGATATAAATCATAATAAGCGAAATATAATATGATATGGTACGAGAAAAAATCATACTAAGACATTCATCGAGATTTATCTTATTTACCTACACAAAGGTTTCTCATATTACCGCGCACATTACACTGTGAGACAATATTAATAATTATGATTATCCCTATACGGCACTAGTACGTAGTACAGGCGTAACTCCTCCCACCTAAAATGGAAGCCTATGGTTGGTCGGATAAGCTAGGCTGACTGTTGGCTTCTGAGGTTGCTGGTTTTCTTTTCTTCAGGAGATACGGTATCCATGGATATGGATAACATGAACGGTAGTAACAAGTGACAGCTACGAAACATATGCAGCAAAGTAAGCCACAAATAAGGAGTGACAACCACAAAGGTATTGAGTAGCTTTCCTTGGGACCATTTGGTAGGATTAATTCATGCTGGGAAATAATCTTTTGCATGAGGGACGAGATAGTATCCAAATTGATATTCTTTAACTTCATTTTAGTTAGGTACTGCGGTATATTTGACAGTTGTATTGCAGGTAATTGAACCACCGTTGCAGCAGGAAGTATAGAATTTTCATGTATAAATACTTCATGATTCACTTGTAGAGTGCATTTATCAGATAAGGTAATCAGATAACTGCCAGGCGATATCTGTTGACGTCGTTCTACATCACAGTTTTCTGTGATAATTGTGTCTCGTGGAGTGCTCAGCAGGATATGATCTGGAGTAATTTGATTGGCGACCACTTCCTCTAGATGAACGTCTAAGGCGGTACAGTTGGTAGGTTGATTGGATCGTATTACATTGATTATGCAGTCTCCTTGGGCTTGAAGATGATTGTTGCAATAGTAAGTTCTTTCAACTTCCTCGCAAAGTTCAGACCCGTATTGAAATAAACCATTTTTCTCATTTAGGTAAAGGTAAGGATTTATGGAGAGAATAATTTTATTGTGGATTAAGACAGGATATAAAAAATAAGTTGTAAAATTTTCTGGTCTTAAGACTGGAAAGTGAATAAAAAATATTATTTTTTCACTTTGGTATATTAACTGAATTCCTAAAAATCGATAATAACTGTGTTGATTAGAAAAGTCAACTAATTGATCTTTTGAATATAATGAATGCATTTTTTGAATTATGGTTTGTAAATTTTCTAACGAAAGGAAAAGTGGATGTATTTCATTTAGATTAGCGAATGTAATGGCATTAACGATTTGATTTAATTTAATATTAAGACTATTCAGTGAGTTAATAATTAAAGTTAAAACGTTTATTTCATTTATGCTCTCTTCTAACATTGCGATTAGATGCGCACTGGTCATTATATTATTTTTAATTTGTGAAAAACTGCTGTTTAAACTTATTGTTATTTCTTTAGCAATATGGAGTTCATCATTAACTTTGTTAATTTTGTCGCCATCCTCAGCGTCTAGTGTACCGAAAAGCCATTTAGAAACCTTTCCTCCTAAATTAATTAATCCTCGTTTTTGGCGAGTTGAGGGAATTATGGTTTTTAACAAATGTTCATTGTTGTTTAATAATGAATAGGCTTGTTCAATTAAGTTATGAGCCTGATCACTACGGTTTTTATGTGATGCAAGGTATTTTAATTGCTGTGTAAGGTAAAAGTGCATGTCTTGAAAATTTGTGTAGTCCAAATATGTTACAAAAGTATGTTTGCTAGAGATAATTTTTGTATTTTGAAGCTTAATTCGAAGGATAGGGTTATACAATTTTTGAATGGATGCAATACTAAAGGCAAAGAATAAAAAATGGAAGAGAAAAACGGTTTGATGCATCTGAAAAGGAAGAGGAAATGCAATTAATATTTCTTCCTTTTTTTAATATTGTGTTTGGAATATTTTGTTGTTTCTGTCTTAATTTTAATATGTGTTTGTGCTATTGGTACTACTTTATCAAATTTTGAAGTTAGTTTATTTCGGGTATGCTGTTTGTGATAAATTTGATCATCTTTTGATATGGTAAAAGGTTCAGTTCTATTAGAATTAATTTTTTTTAAATGTTCATCTTTTTTGTTCAGTATTTGTGTATGTATTTGTTTATATGTCTCCGTCATTTTGTTTCTATGATCATCAACATATTTTGAAATTACATCACTTTCTTCGATATCAAAAGGATTTTTGCAGTTAAAATGTCCCGATACTATTTCAAAAGGTGTGTAGTTTGTGCTTGAATGCGTAGAATTATTATAATGTAAAAGCGAATACTTCATTAGCGTGTTTAAAGAGTCCTCTGGATGTTGCTGACTTTGACTACGAATGTACTCTAATATTGTAGAATGGAATCTTTCTACATAGCTATTCGAATTAGGGTTTCTTGGTGTTGTATAGTGAATATTTATTTTGTGCAATTTGCAGAAATTTTGGAACGCTAGATTTTGAAATTCTGTTCCATTGTCACAAACTATTGTATTTGGTATTCCATAATGAGTTATAAAAATCAAAAAAGCATCTAAGATATTGGTGGCGTTTGCACCATTTATTGAATAAGCTTGAGCAAATTTTGAGAAGGTGTCAATTATGGTTAAAAATTTTTCTTTTCAAACTGAAAAACTATCTAGGTGAATCCGTTCAAAAGGTTTGGATCTTATTGGAATTGGTTGAAATTCAAATTTATTTGGAGTTCTTTCGTACTTAGATTTTTGACATATTATACAATTGTTAATGTAATTAGTAACGTCTTTGATTAAATCAGGCCAATAGTAATTCTTTTTTATTGACTCAATTGTAGTTGCGATTCCACGATGGCCTGTTTTATAAACATGGTGGTAGTTTATTTTGTCTAGCCGGTCTTTTTCAATTGTAACATCAGTTAGCTTTGTTGGACAAATTATTAGTTTAGATTTTAAATTTTCAATTTTGTTTTGCATTATTCTAATAAAGTACTGTTCGTGTGTTTTATCAGGAAAATGTATATAATATGTTACATTGTTTACTAGATTAGCCATAAATTCCTGTAGATCATTTTCTATATGTTTTTTCCTTAGATTTACAAAATATCTGTTGTTATTGAATAATTTTTCTTTTATGTGGAGTGGTACTGGAGATGATTCGGATACTTTTATTATCATTTGATTCTTATGCTGGTTTAAAGGAGTTTCTGAGTATGGAAATCCTAGTAAGGGTGCTTCTTGAGATGAGTGTACCGTAGTCAAGAGGTTTTGTTCATTTTCAACATATTGTTGGATTACGTCATCTGCATCTCCTATTTCATTTATTACAGAACAATTATCTATTGAGTATGATACTGTAGGGTTTCTTGACAGGGCATCAGCTACTAAATTTTCTTTTCCTTTTATGTAATCTATTTCATAATCGTATTCACTTAATTGTAACTTCCATCGTATTAATTTTGAATTTGGTTCCTTGAGATTGTCAAGCCATTTTAATGGTTTATGATCTGATTTTATCTTAAAGTGCCGTCCAAATAAATATGGTCTAAAATATTTTACGGACCATACAATGGATAATAATTCCTTCTCTATTACTGACAAATTAACTTCACTTGGGTTGAGTGTTCGACTTGCATAACATAGCCTTTCCATCTTGACTTAAAACTGATCCTATTGCAAACTTACTTGCATCCGTGGTAAGAGTAAATGGTTTTGTAAAATTAGGGTGACTTAGAATTGGATCATTACAAAGTAAAGTTTTACATGTCTGAAAAGCTTCCAAAAATTCTTTACTATGTTCAACCCTTTTCCCTTTTTTAAGGCAATTTGTTAGTGGTTTTATAATTTTGGATAAATTGTCAATAAATTTTCTGTAATAGCCAATCATTCCTAAGAATGACTTAATTTGCTTATGTGTCGTAGGAATTGGATAACTATTGATAGCTTCTATTTTACGAGGATTTGGTTTGATGCCGTTTGGGGTCACTACATGTCCTAAGATTTCTACTTCTCTTTTCATGAATTCACACTTATCCAATTGCACTTTTAAATTATGTTGTTGCAATTTTGTGAATACTTGTTTTAGATTATGAATGTGTTCATCTAGTGTACTTGAAAATATTATAACGTCATCCATATATACGACACAAATCCGGTTTATCAGTTCTTTCAAAACTTCATTTATCATTCTTTGAAAGGTAGCGGGTGCATTCTTGAGCCCAAAAGGCATTCTTAGAAACTCAAAATGCCCGTCATTAGTTGAAAATGCAGTCTTTTCAATACTATTTGGATGCATTTTAATCTGGTGAAAACCACTCGCGAGATCTAATGTTGTAAAATATTGCGATTTTCCCAGTTTATCTAGAAGGTCATCTACGTTAGGGATAGGGAATCTATCCTGGATGGTCTTATTATTCAGTTTTCTATAATCCACAACTATTCTCCATTTCTTTAAACCACTAGCATCAGGTTTTTTTGGGACAATTCATATTGGACTGGACCAAGGACTCGAACTATTCCTGATGATTCCATCTTCCAACATTTGTGAAATTTGATTTTGTACTTCCTCCTTATGTATTTCAGGAAATCTGTAAGATTTTACATATACTGGTTCATCATCGGTTGTTCTTATAGCATGAGTGATAACTGTCGTTGAAGATAAGGGTTCTGTTGAATTATGAAAAACTGTATAAAATTGCTTACAAACTTTAATTAATTTATTCTTTTCTTCTGTGTTCAAATGGTTTAATCTTAATAAGTCTTCAATTTCTCCTTGATTTAAATAAGGCTCATAGTTGACAATTTTGCCCTTGAATATTTCAAAGTTGTTAATTGGTTCTACTTGAAGCGGAAATTTTAAATTTACGTAAGTATCGTTGCTGTGTACATTATATATTTCGACATCAGCTTGCCCATTTTGTACAGTTGTTATGGATTCAGGTATAAAGCAATGGTTGTTTATTTCTTGCTTTGGAATGTAATATTCACCATCTGTCATTGCATTTGTGGGAAGTTTTGTCTTCAAAATTTCGTTTTCATTTAAAGTTATATTGAAGAGACTGTAATTACTTGGTGAACATTGAAATACTGGTATTTTGACTTTTTTGCTTTCTAGAAATCCTTCTTGTAAGTTCCAGTTAAATCCCATATTTCTGAGATCTCTGAAACTAATTAACCCATCAAAGTACGGATGGAAATCAAAAAGCGTAAAAATAATTATTTCATCAGTTTCAAGTTCTTTGAATGCTGGTATATGTGCTTCATATTTAGCTAACTGTTGACCACACGAAGTTTTAATAGTAACTGGGTTGGTTATTATATGTTTGGAAAAATATTCCCTGGCTAAATGAGGATTAATAAGAGATATATGACTTCCAGAATCTAACAAAAGTTTCAATGGTTTATCAAACCCATTAATGACGATATATGGTAATCGTCGTTGGTCTGTACTGTTTAACTCTAGGTGATCTTGTTTCCAGAGGCTGGTAGAGTAAAATTTTCTTTTTGATCAGCATCTATTTCTTCTGATTGTTGATACTGTTCTGAAATATCTTCCATATCAATGGTCTCTGGTGGGAATAGAAAATCATCATTTTCAATCAAGTGTTGATCATTTTCTTCAGATTGACCATATTTTGTCCCGTTAGTAAAATGTAATTCTTCAGAATAAAAAGTTGGTTTCGATTGGCTTTGGAACACATTTGGGGAAGAAGATTGTAAGTATACCGGTCTTTGTTGATAATATCGATGGTTATTTCTTGACATTGAGCTTTGAGGTGTTATGTTATCACGTTGTTGGGCTGATGTTTGTCTTGTGACTATTGACATGGGAGTTGGGGTCTCCTTTGGAACTTCTCCACGTGGTTTCCAAACATTTACTTTGGCTTTTCCAAATACTTGTTGGTTTGTTAAATATTTTCTCTCCGGTATGTGTCTTGGTTGAATGTTTATTGGTTGACTTGGAAAATTCGGTCTATAACTTGGCATTGGTGCACTGGAAAATTGTGGATTTCCTCTAGGAGTGTAATTCTGTTGGTTAGTTTGAGACATTGGAGCTCTTAAAGTAGGATTGGGTATCTGTTGTTGTGTTCTTCTATTTTCATTACACATAGACATAAAATTTTCCTCTTCTATCACATACCTCATAGCTTCCTCCAAGCATGAAGGATTCTTCAATCTAACACCGGTTTGAATTTGTCCAGGTAAATATTTTAAAAATGTAACCAAAAGTAATTTTTCAATATTTTCAATTTGCGCACATTTAGCTTCAATTGTCATAGAAATGTCACTATTGATTGAATTAAAAATTAAACTTCGAAAATATTGACAACGAATACCGAAATTATAATTTGTTTCCTTTGCGGTAGGTTTTAAATAATGTAACTCATGGAGTAGACAAGTAAATGTTCTTTGATCTGAAAAGCTGATTTTCAATAGGTCTTTAACTCTATCCCAAGAATCTAACTCGATTCTACTAGAAATTAAAGTTAAGGCTTTACCCTGAAGTTTACCAATAATCGCTCTAAAAATTAAGCGTTTTATAATTTCAACTTCAAATTATTCAACTCACAAGGCTCACCATTAAATTTAGGAATAATGTCTAAAAATAATCTAATTTCTTGATAATTTACTTCAGTCATATTTACTGGGTTACTATCAAGAGAAAAATTTGGAAAATCTTGATCTGTAACTAAATTATCTAGTTCTATATCAGTACGTGGACTCGAGGTCTCTAAATTCTTATACTGGTTATCAAGAAGGGATTCTTCTTCAGACAAATCACTAACGTATGGTTTAAATCTAAATTGTTCTCTATACTCTTTATTTTTCTTAATTGTATTTTTTAACTTAGACATTAAAAGTAACTAATTCAAAAATATATAATTGTTAAAAGAGCATAAATGCATAAACAAAAATTTAATATTCGATAAGAAAATAAAAAAAGTTATACGGTTAATATGATAAAGGAAGGAAAACGGGATAATACAAGAGAAAATTGGTCTTACCTTAAAATATCAAAAATTTCTCAAGCGCGTAGCTTACTAATACAACTGGATCCTCCTTTGGTCCTTAAAGAATGATATTCGGTCATCCAGAATGGCACCAGTGTGTGGAAGGACTTCTCAGTTGTTGAGGATATTCAGTCCTCTGAGATCTTCAGTTTTCAGGATGAAACACTATCCAAATGGCACTATGTTTTCCTTGAAGATCTTGTAGATTTTACCGAAAAACTAAATCCTACCGACTGGGCCAGTAACGTTTATTGCCTCTATTAGTTTACGACGGTTCGTAGAAGCAAACTGTTTCTTTGAGCTAGAGAAACTCGTGATACTTGAACAGCGATTTATTCTAAGTACAGCTGGCAACCTAACTGTTTATAATTCTAAACGTGTAAATATTTATAGTAAATGATAAATGATAAAATACGGCAGAAATATATCATTAGCACATTAATGAGATAATATTCGCTATAAAAGATAAAACATTAAATTAATTACGAATAGACGAAAGATTAT
>MU182998.1:49197-82917 GCA_016904865.1 Pissodes strobi | reverse complement strand
ATAATAAGCGAAATATAATATGATATGGTACGAGAAAAAATCATACTTAGACATTCATCGAGATTTATCTTATTTACCTACACAAAGGTTTCTCATATTACCGCGCACATTACACTGTGAGACAATATTAATAATTATGATTATCCCTATACGGCACTAGTACGTAGTACAGGCGTAACTTAAACACGCAGTGATACGAATCACCTATGCCTTCCAAAGAAATTATTTGTTTTTGTTTAGACTAAACAAACCAAAATATTATCTACTGAGTGTTATAAGTATTATGTGGACAACAATTTAGAAAATAATAAAATGATGTTATAACAATATACCTAATACAAATTGTAACTTATATTCTATAAACGAAATTAATACAATGACATAATATATACTAAAACTAAGTATATAAATAGGGGTTTCCGTTACAAGAAGCTGTTATCCACGGTAATAGGTATGATATACGATAATAGATAAACTAAGCTATTTAAACGTAAGTTAGAGAAGCAAAACGGCAAGATCAATAAACAAAACGAGAAAATAGCTATAATATAAACGGTATAAACAGCAAACGACCTACACTTGTTTAACGGTAATTCCTTAATCAAAATGATATACAACGATAATACATACAATAAGGAAAGCAAACGACCTACAGCTGTTTAACGGTAATTCATTAATAAAAATTATATATAACAACAATATATACGATAAGGAAAGATCGGTAATAAGAAACAAAGTAGGTTTTACTTGTATCTAAGAGATTTGCAGACACTGGCATTTCCTGAGAAGATACGTATCCACCATGTGGTTGTATCATCTTGACAAAAGGCCTGGTTATGGCTAAATGACGCTGACGAACGTCAACTCCACAGATAGGCAATCTGTCCCTTCACAGATCATTTCCCGGAATGTCTCTAATTAAATTATAAATAATTGTCACTTTTCAATATTAACACACTTACATGTAAGAAACCTTTTTCTCATAGAACGGTAACCACACTAGTCGTATGTTTGCCGATTAATTTTACTACAAAAGCAGATAGTAATTAGACCGATCGGTCAAAAATAACAACGATAATTTTAGATACCAAATTGGTTGCTTTTCTCTGTCTGAACGCTTTGAGCTTCCAGATGAAAAGGGCTGCCAAATCCCCTAAAAAGTATATATACCACATCAATCAAATGGCGCTCCAAAGGGATTTATCTTTCGAGCGACTCGGAACACCGGAAGTAAGGTGGCGAGAAGTAAGGTAACGAGGGTATCCACAACACAAATCGACCAGTAAAGGGCAAAAATCACACTACTGGATTTTGTAACATTTACACCGTTACACTGCTACTACCTGCAAGTAGATAAAGCTCGCAAGTCAGATTTACAGATCAATTCTTTATGCTATTATTTAACAAAATGAGAGATAAAATATTTTATTTTAAACAGTAATAAATTTTGTATATTAAATAAAAGTATTACTAAAGCATATATTCTTTGCAGCCAATACCTATGATCCATGTCCTCCATTAACCTTGTTACATTTCCCGTAAAATACTTTCTGGCCTTCATTTGGTTTAAATTTCTTATTTCTTCGACAATTTTCCTCTGAATTTCTTCGGTATTGTTACTTCTTCTCTATGAACCATATTATTCAAATAGCCCCAGCCAACGATATCTATGGGTGTTATTTTGTTAGTTTAATGTCTATTTATCCAGACTTGATAATTTCTTTGAAGGAAACGTTTTACTGCCAGAAAATTATGGGAAAGTGCTTGTGTCTGGTTGGCAAATTGTATTTGGCCGAGTTTAAAATGGTAATTTATCGGTAAAATAGCTCAATTTCTTTTCCCATGAGTTTGAGATATCTTGTAATTATTTTTCTTATGTACTTCTTTTATTTAAATAAATAATGCCACAGCGAACGGCAGCTCTAAGTCAGGAGTACTTACTTACCCAAAGGCGCTACAGAGTTTAATTTAATTTAAGTTATTTTAAGAGATTAAAACCCTATAGCGTTGTAAATGCTATCATTATGTGGCTGATATTCTCTTTACCTTATTTTAGATCTTACTTATTCTGAACTTAGGATTTATATCTTAAAATTTAAAACATTAACTATTTCATACTTTTGAATATAGAAACGTGCTCAACCGATATTTCCGGGTACAAATCCGAAGTGTTCATAGTCGTCCCTCATTTTTGAACGTTCTCGTGACGGATTTTCAAGATATCTTTTGGCAATTGACGGGATTTTTTCCTTCCGATGAATGTGTAGGTAGAGAAAAAACAATCTTTCGAAGTCGAGATATTATCATTATAGTTTTGAACATCAGGTCTACTACTCTTATTAATTTATCATGATATAATTTGGCAAGCACTCTGCCATTAATATTTTCTCGTATTATTGGCAATATTGTGAACCAAGAAAAAGCAAAAACCTACTAATTTAATATGACCCTGTCCTAGATTTGAACTTGAACTTGACATATGTTATATAAACATTCACTGTTAATTATAAACAACTTGAGCGGTCGACGGGAGCGATTTCAATCCTTAATGGTGCAGCCATCTGCATTTTGTAACATATAAATAAGTAGGCAAACGCCAATTCATCAGGCTTTCGGCTCTCTCAACTCCGCTCAATTTAGTTGCGGTACACTTCTAGTTGTTCTATCCCACAACCCCCATATCTGTGAACACCTGTGCACAGGCACAGGGCGATCAGGTCCTTACCTAACCTGGATGGACGTATGCACAGGTATACGACATTCGGGGGATACCAAAAAGTAGAGAGAGTCGAATTTACGAGTGAAGTATCAGGATTTCCAGTGAAGGGATAGTTTTTGGCGATTTTCAAAAAGTAGTGCAGGTGCCTTAGAAATCTGCGATAAACTTAAACCAGCAAGACTTACCTTATAAATATCAAAACGAATACATAAACAAGACAACCCCGCTCACATAAACTGTATTAATAAAATAGTGACGTCGCGTTTCAGAAACAACTTAAACTAAGCGTCCCTCTCACACGCCAGGCAATTTACTGTTAAATGGGCCTAGTGCCGCCAGCTTAATGAATATACGTCACAATAACAGTAATAAATTAAATTAAACAATAAAATCAAGTAAATCATTAAGCAATTAAACATTTAATAAATGCAGGCTCGACCAGTGTAGCTACTGCATAAAATATATACATATAATAAAGACACATTAACTTCAAATGCCGCGCCGAAGTACGGCCAAGTACGGTCGGCGTCACCGACGATAGAGTACGGCCACGTGCTGCATCCACGGACGGTCGCCGAAGTACGGTCAAGTGCCGCCATCTACGGGCGGTCGACGTCACAAGCGCCATCTCGAGGTCCATGTTCATACCTGGAACAAAGAAAGAAAGAAGTCAACTACGTTGTAGGACCTGCTATTTTTAGCGAAGGCAGCAACGATAAGTCAATATCGAAAACACATAATATATTTAAGAATATGGAGCAATACAACAGATTTGTATAGGAGAAACTAAAGGAAACCATGGAGCAAGCAGGAGAAACTAGTGAAGAGGACGAAGATAGAAAAAATATAATTATATGGAACAAGTACTGAAGTAAAAGAAGAAACTAAGCAACTAAGACTAAACACAAAAACTAGGAGAGACCCGTAGCTTCACTGTAAATAGTGGAGATATAAAACCCAAGTGCTCATAGAAAATGATATATACAAGGCACTTAGGAGGTTAAAATATAAATAAGGAAAATATATAGTGAAACATAAATAAGCAATAATATACGCCCGAGTAAGTATATAGATAAAAATACTTAGGAAGTTAATAAACTATATAGAAAAATTAACATAATATAGAACATAGGATTTATGAAGACAAATGAAGCTAGAATAAGTCGTGTTAAGTGAATATTAGCGGGAAAATTAGCAATTAGCAAACTATGTATGCAAAATAAATAGGTGAAGCAAATATGAAGATATATATAGTAAAGCACAAGTTAATGGACCAGTTACATGATTATCGTTATCGAGAAAAGCAGGAAAAACTGAGTTATCATTGAAATTGTGAATCAAGGGTATATACAGGAGGTATATATGTGTATACGAGGAAGAATTATAAAGTAAAGTGTTCTCCGGCCTAAATAAGACTGCAACGACGGATTATCTAAAAGAGAACGTCACAGCAAAGAATTTAGGCATCGGAAAGTTGAGCATATAGGGACTGAAGTAGCTACGCTGGCGTTCAAGGAAGTCGAAGCAAATATTTTGGTACCAGAGAAGCTCAAAGTTCCCAGGGGAAATGTTGCATAAGCAAGAAATGTTTACGTATAACATGAAGAATAAAGAAGAAGAAAGAAATGCTTATAAAGAATATAGAAGAAGCATACATAAGTTGAAAAGTCCTTTATGTAAAGTGAGAAGAAATATAGAAGAAGAAGATGTTTAGAAGATAAGACGAAGCATACATAGTGAGGAAATATATAAGCAAAAGTTGTTAATATAAAGCATACATAAGGGGAAATAATGGAGAAATGTATAAGCAAAAGATGTTTATATAATGTGTGTTTAAAAGAGAGCATACATGGATATATAAATAATAATATAATGTTTCTCTGTCCTACACAATTTACATAAAGCTAGTTACGTAATGAAGCATAGATATATAGCATAACATATATACATAGAATACCTAATAAATAGCAAAACTAGATATGGAAAGTAAATATAAGAAACAAAATAAAATAAATATATGGGAAAATGTATATATAGGCGTTACCAAGAAGTGTATAGAAAATCAGTAGGAAATTGTAAATAATGTATATATAATTTTACCTTGATAACATACTGCATTGGCCGCAAGCCAGGACCAGTCAGGATTCATTCCAGCCCACACAGTACTCAGCCACTCGAACAATCACGAGTAGAAGTTCCCCCATTCTTCGACTAGATTCCTAGAAGATAAAAAAGTATAAGAATTTATAATATATGGATGAAATACCAGTAGCAGTGGACAACGAATTGGATAAACTAAAAATAACAATACCTTAGAGTCTATTTCAGATAAAATCTTGCCAGTCAAATTAATAAGTGTCCAATATTGTCAAAACCTCGTGCCAATGACTTATTTCAGGTCAATGTGTGCAGGCCCCTCAGGCACACATTGACCAAAAAGAAACAAATTGATCTGTATAATTATCACCACATACTCAATATTCACGATACTTATATTTGATTGTATTATTTAGCTAATCCAATTCCAACACACGGAGAAGCAAGTCAAGTCGACGCCATTTTGCGACGTCTTTCAAGGAACAAAGAACCCAGAATCCATTACCAGACTACGAGCTACGACAGAACAGACGGAACCGAAAAGGATCACGAGCACCATCTATCAGGCTTTGTGTAAACAAGCAGTCCGCAACACAAAAGCAAAGTACAGGGAACATCCGACAGCGAAGGAATCTGCAAACAATGACATTCCAGTCACCATCTATGATCCACGGAGCGTAACGTATAATTCTATTTCAATTTACATATCAGTATTAATACTAACTCACCAGATTGCACCTTGCATTTAATAACTTGAGGAAATAATCAGATTCATAAAGACATAATATGATATGGATAGTTGCAAAAATATTTAAAAGTAAAATAAATTGAGTGATTTGATATACAAAGTCAGCATGTTTTGGATAGGTGAAGAAATATAACTGAGTCAATAAACTGCTATAATGCTGTTAGAAAATATTATATACATAGACGTGACCGTCTCTATAATAATATAAATAGCTACGACAGAACAGACAGAACCGAAAAGGATCACTACGAGCACCATCTATCAGGCTTTGTGTAAACAAGCAGTCCGCAACACAAAAGCAAGGTACAGGGAACATCCGACAGCGAAGGAATCTGCAAACAATGACTTTCCATTCACCATCTATGATCCACGCAGCGTAACGTATAATTCTATTTTAATTTACATATCAGTATTAATAGTAGAGTGTATGTATTAATATATTCGCTCTAGAAAACGATTTACCTTCCACTTTTTTGTCACAAGCTGAAGTTTGCAGGGATGGAAGTACATGATAAGGTAACCCTTATTCTGGAGGTAATACAAAATTAGACTGTGCAAAAGGGCACTATCATCAAAAATCGAGATATTGATACCACCGTATAGAGAAAAACATAGTTATTTTTTGGTTCAAAGCACAAAAAGGTCTTTGTAGGGAGTACTTTTTATAATTACGTTAAAAAAATCATTTCCATTAGCCCTTATGGCCGAAAATAATTTTAAACGTAAATATCTCGGTTTCAGCCGGGCAAAAATTTGATTAACAAGTGGTCTTTTTTAAATATAACACTCATTTGACAAAAAAGGAAGGCCTAAATGAGAAAATACTATTCTTTATAAAAGTTTCGCCTATGTCTTGACCAGGTAATAGAGCAAATCCCATATTTTTTGCTTGTAAACTAACAATGCTATAACAATAAATAATGAGAAACCTCATGGGTTTACTCCGCGCGGCGCCATAAATTAATTCAGACGGCGAGATGCAACATTCATAGTCTATCTTTCTCTTCGCCTTCACTTTTGGCATGTTTTGTTTCTCTCTGCGCGCCGGCAGATGTAACACATATAATATATGATTATAGACTTATTAAGATTTGTTTTAATTAATTTGTATTATAAAACTTCTTCTTAGGTGTCAATTTGCAATCTGCCATATCGTATATCTGTTTTATCAAAGAATTAATAAGTTTATGTGTTACATATTATAAAGTACCTATCTAGTAAATTTGGAAGAAATATAGACATTTTTTGCGTTTTTATTATATAGGTATACATGCATCTGTTACAGGTGAATGTATCTGGGTAAGTTATAAGTTTTTGTTTAAAATTTTAATTACGGAAGAATCAGAGAGCAAAAATAGGGATGATGCTAAACGTCGCGCCAAGGCAATATATGCTTGCTGCTTGCTGATGCAACAAACAGGGTGCCTGGAAATTAGAGGTCAATGTTTTAATTGCATATTTCATGTTTTACACTGAGGCCGAGGGAAATTTCATTCAAACATCCTATGTTCCAAGTTATTTTATCCTGAGTAGGCCATGACTGATACCTATTTATATTGTTGGGTACTGTTATCAACAATCCAGTCATAGCCTACTCAGAATAAAATAAAATTGGAACAACGAATATTAATTTGTCATGTATACTTGCGACCCTAAGAAATGACTTTTTATAATTTGTTTTTTTGAAGGGTACCTATCTATTTATACAATATTGCATATTTTTTTTTAACAGAAATCAAATTAGAATGGACAGCACAACGGATTCAAGTTCAGAAAGCGAAATTGAGCCTCTTGTCTCTTTTATGTTCTAAATAGACCAAAGTCATTATATGAAATGATAATAAAGGCAAGTTAATTAGGGCGACTGAAAGAACTTTCTCTACTTTTCTTGTGGCAAACAAGATTCGATGTAGTATTGATATCATTAATGAAACAATACAAAAAGTCATTTCAGATGCTAAAATTAGTAATAAATACGACTAAGTAATTTGGCACAAGCTATGCTATATTAGTTATTCATGTAAAAGAAATATTGAAGCGAAGAGAAAAAGTACCGCAAGAATTATATGATATTATTTACCATTTTGGGTAGCCCGGGGGTGAACCATTCAGATCATTTGCGTTCGTTTTAGCCAAGTGAACTGAACAGATCTACTCAAATCGATACCCCTCTGCACCCGCAAAGACCCTGGTTATTTTTAAGATCATTCAGCACAATTTCGAGGCAGCTGTCATTAGTGTCAATACTGTCGTTCAAAATTCTTGTTTTTGTTTGTATTATTTAAATGGTTTTAAAGATTAGTAGAAATTTTCTAAACAAGGAAAATTAACAATTTAATAATCTTTGATCCTGAGTCAAATACTACTTATATAACGTACTTCTTTCTTGTGTGCGTTCGTTTTAAACAATGATCTGAACTGATCCGTTTAGTTCTATTCACCATTTAGAAATATTAAAACGAAAGCGGCCTAAGTATCAGCAAAGACAATATTAGTATTGTCTTTGGTATCAGTCATGACCTCTAATTTCCAGGCACCCTGTTTGTTGCATCAACAAGCATATTACCTTGGCAACGTTTAGCATCATCCCTATTTTTGCTCTCTGATTCTTCGGTAATTAAAATTTTAAACTAAAACAGAGTTTTATCCACAATACCGAAACAGAATATTTGCGCTCGACGCGCATTTCGCTAACCATGTTAGCATCATCAGGAGATGATTAAAACTTTTAATCATCTCCTTATGATGCTAACATGGTTAGCGAAACGCGCATCGAGTGCAAATATTCTGTTTCGGTATTGTGGATAAAACTCTGTTTTAGTGCATGTTGCCGAAGGTTCCAAACCTCAACGTAGTTAAAATTTTAAATAAAAATTTACAACTTACCCAGATATATTCACCTGAAACAGATGTATGTATACCTTTATAATAAAAACGCAAACATCTCTATATTTCTTTCAAATTTACTAGATAGGTACTTTATAATATGTAACACATAAACTTATTAATTCTTTGATTAAAACAGATATACAATAGGGCAGATTGCAAATTGACACCTAAGAAGAAGTTTTATAATACAAATTAATTAAAACAAATCTTAATAAGTCTATAATCATATATTATATGTGTTGCATCTGCCGGCGCGCAGAGAGAAACAAAACATGCCAAAAGTGAAGGCGAAGAGAAAGATAGACTATGAATGTTGCATCTCGCCGCCTGAATTAATTTATGGCGCCGCGCGGAGTAAACCCATGAGGTCTCTCATTATTTATTGTTATATTTTATTGTTAGTTTACAAGCAAAAAATATGGGATTTGCTCTATTACCTGGCCAAGACATAGGCGAATCTTTTATAAAGAATAGTATTTTCTCATTTAGGCCTTCCTTTTTTGTCAAATGAATGTTATATTTAAAAAAGACCACTTGTTAACCAAATTTTTGCCCGGCTTAAACCGAGATATTTACGTTTAAAATTATTTTCGGCCATAAGGGCTAATGGAAATGATTTCTTTAAAATAATTATAAAAAAATACTCCCTGCAAAGACCTTTTTGTCCTTTGGACCAAAAAATAACTATGTTTTTCTCTATACGGTGGTATCAATATCTCCATTTTTGATGATAGTGCCCTTTTGCACAGTCTAATTTTGTATTACCTCCGGAATAAGGGTTACCTTATCATGTACTTCCATCCCTGAAAAATTCAGCTTGTGACACCGAAGTGGGAGGCAAAGTCAAAATTAGTTTTAATTTACACCCTACTATAATACTAACTCACCAGATCGCACCTTGCAAGTAATAACTTGAGGAAATAATCAGATTCATAAAGACATAATATGTTATGGATAGTTGCAAAAATATTTAAAAGTAAAATTTTTAAAGTAAAATAAATTGAGTGATTTGATATACAAAGTCAGCAAGTTTTGGATAGGTCAAGAAATATAACTGAGTCAATAAACTGCTATAATGCTGTTAGCAAATATTATATAAATAGACGTGACCGTCTCTATAATAATATAAACCGGACCGACGTATAAATTTTATTTTTTATTTATTCATAACTACTGCATAAGTTTAACATACCGTAATATTGTTAATATAGGATAGCTAATTTATTGTAAAACAGAGCCTCAATAAGTAAATGTATAACGCCATGGAAAATTCATTATCTTTATAAAAAAGCTCCCATTTACCATCTATACCCCAAACTAACCAATATAAAGACAATGAATTAATGTCAACTCTGTTGGGATGGACACATCTTAACAGAGGAGATATCATATAAAAGGCAATTGATTGGAAAAATGCATACATAAAACTCAAGTTTTAAAAGTAGATGGCATTGTAAGCCAGTGTAAGGAAGGAAAGCGGTGCTCTTAAAATGGATAGGTTTGCACTTGTAAACATTAGGTATAAGATATAATAGGTCAGTAAGCTTAAATAAATCAAATCGAGAGAGTTTTTTTTTATCATATATAATTAGTAATAAGTTAAAGAGAGAACCGTATTTAAATAATACGTTTGTCACGTTGTTGCTTTATTAACACAAGGAATGCTAAAACGTAAAACGTTGTTTGCCATAGAAGCAAATACATTTTGGAAATAATACATTTCTAGCAAAAAGCCGGGTTTAACAAATTAAGATTTTGTTAATAAGACAACGAAACGTCACAAATATGAAAATATGGGATAGGATTATGACATTGTTAATATAACTTGTAAAACAATTTTTCTTTTGTTACGTGTATAACTAGCAGTAGAAGTCTTCACTAAGAAAGAGCGAGTCAAACCACACTTACGACTGCATGGAAGACTACGAAATGAAATGCAAATGGGTGGAGCTAAGCCAGAACAAGTGTACTGATGAAATATATAATAAATTATAGTAAAATTAGGTGCTATGCAATGTGTCTTCTCGAATTAAGGTCTTTTTTCTCTTCTAAAGCATAAAAACCTGGATAAAACTTTGGGGACCAACGTTATCAGGGAGGGGGAATGTGTGAGCTAATAAAAAGCAAAAACCTGCTAATTAAATATCACCCTGTCCTACGTTTGAACTTGAACTTGACAAATGTCATATAAACATTCACTGGTAATTATAAACAACTTAAGCGGTCGACGGGAGCGATTTTAATCCCTAATGATGCAGCCATCAGCATTTTGTAATATATAAATACGCAGTCAAATGCTAAATTCATCAGGCTTTCGGCTCTCTCCACTCCGCTCAATTTAGTTGCCATACAGCACACAGGTGCGTACACTTCTAGTTGTTCTATCCCACAACCCCCATATCTGTGAACAGGTCCTTACCTAACCTGAATGGACGTATGCACAGGTATACGACATTCGGGGGATACTAAAAAGTAGAGAGAGTCGAATTTACGAGTGAAGTATCAGGATTTCCAGTGAAGGGATAGTTTTTGGGGTTTTTCAAAAAGTAGTGCAAGTGCCTTAGAAATCATCGATAAACTTAAACCAGCAAGACTTGCCTTATTAATATCAAAACGAATGCATAAATAAGACAACCCCGCTCACATAAACTTTATTAATAAAATAGTGACGTCGCTTGCTAGAAAAACTTTGAACTAAGCATCTTTCGAGAACACATGCATTTAATATTAATTGGGTATAGTGTAAACTCTTAATTCATCTATAAACTTAAACACGCCTTTATTAATATATAGTCTAACCGTTGTTAAGTTTGTTTGTAAATAAGCTTGTTATTGTTTTTATCAATGTGTCTCCTTTATTACCTCTTCTCAACTTGACGTAGTGGGATCCTAAACCTGGGCTACTCTCCTGCACGCTAAGTAAGGCGTGGCGTCACAAGTGACAATATCGTATCATAAAATTATTTTTTCTAAAGTGAGGTTGCCCTTTTCAAAAGGGTCCATCCTCCGCCCGGTCTGTCGCCAGCCTAGAGAGATTCTACATAGAACTGGAGTTTGAAACCCTTTTGTCGAAGTGATGCTGACCCACATGGTGTGACGTGCAGCCTCACAAGAAGGAGTTTAGCGCTAACTGGGGCTAGCCAAGTAGCCGTATGAGTCAGGGAATAGCTAGCAGCCACGACTACTGAATTACATCGCCGTATAGCCATATGAAAATGAGGTACAAGTAGGCCCTATAATTACTTATTTTACCTACCATATCTTAACTTGTCTTTTTAAAAACTACCGTTAAAGGCCTTTTTAATCGCTACTTATTTTTTATCGTTATTTGATTAACTAATACCGAATTTCTTTATTATCGTATATGCTAATATATACTAAAATACCAAGAAATACTTTGTCAGATAATAAAAAAAATTAAATATCTCCCTTCAAGATAATAATCCTTACAAAGAAGTATTCTATAAGCTCAGACATAACTAGAATAACGTTTTTCCCTCATTAAATTATGGATTTTTACAGCTTAAATTAAGTAGATTTAAACCTCAGGCTTTTATGTGCAGGCCGGCTGGAAATTATTGCCTGTGGCGAGCTTAACACAAACCCGCTGTCACTTTAATGCCACACTACTAAATCAAAGCAAAGCAGATCTGTTATTTACGGCAAATAAATTCAATAGAATTCGCTTTTTATCAAAAACGATTCTTTTAATTTGCATAGAGCATAATTAGATCTCTCCCTTGAAATAATAAACCAATTAACATTGTATTTGGCAATATTTCTTGACAGGCAACATAATACTTAATTAAATGATAACAAGAACTGAATATAGGTCTAATAATGTGGGTTTAGCTTGTTATATGCATTAATTTACCCAAATTATTGCATTATTTGTTACAACTGCTCCTTAAACATCTCATATACGGTTCTGATTAGCAAAAACGATGTATCTGATAAATAACTTTTTTTAAACAGCTGCAATTCTAAAAATTATAAAAACTAGTTACTTTACTACGAATTTCAAATAAACTGGGAATAATACAAAAACGGGACTCGCACCTTTTTGCATGATGATTACATGTATCTCCAAAACTAATCGATCGATTTTAATGAATTTTGCAAATTTGGAAAACCGCTTCCTTCTAGGATAGCTTGGGAAGCCCCATAAGAAAAAATCCAATGGTTGATAACGAAGTGATCTGTTCTGAAAGTATTCTATGTTTTTTCTAAATTATCTTGTTGAACCCACATATTCCTGATTACTGTTCGTGAAATATTATCAAGAATATTTTCAATGTCATTATTTAGGACCTGAAAATATGTCAACTACAATATCGATTGTCCTGCTCAATTATTCGATTGTTACAAAACTTTTGTCTGACCAAAAAATAGGACGTGAAAAAGTGCGACCATATATTTTAACTTTAAGGTCCAGGAATTTTATTTCATATCCTATTTATGCAAAAGAAGGGGAACGGTATCTGAATAACTGCCTAATGTGTGGGAGTTATTCTTTATGCCCGTTTAAAAAATGACGGCCTCGTTACGAGTTTACGGTTTTCTCATTAAACCGCCCGATTATATATTTTTTAATGGAGCACTAACTTTTTTATAACGCAATTTATATCTTACATTAATAGTAAGGGTTCCATTTCAATTGTTTTCTAGATTTTCGTTCAAAAATAAATCGCTCTGCATGCAAATGAAAATTGTACCGGATCGTTGGAATGCTTGGTCTAATAGTAGGATTGAAAATGTGGTAAGTATTGAAGCTTTTCATATAAAGCTGCATTTTAAGCTCACAAAGATATTCTTTTAAGATCAGGCAAACCCGATTTTATTCGAAAGTGCGGGAATCGTGCGATCGTTCTGTTTTATGAGGAAATAGTATTAAAAGGATAGAACTTAAGATATCTTGTACACGGTGGCAAAAAGTCCAACAATTCAAAATTGACCCAAGTGGGTGTAGCGCTGCAAATGTTACAAAATCCAGTAGTGCGATTTTTCCCTTTTATTGGTCGATTTGTGTTTTCGTTACTCTCGCTACCTTACATCTCGCCAACTTAATTCCGGTGTTCCGAGTCGCTCGAAATATGAATTCCTTTGAATCGCACTCTTGACAGTTATATATGCTTTTTTGGGGGGAATTGATGAGGCTTTTCTCTCCTGCACCCTTGACGCGTGTAGAAGGTAGGTAAGAGAAGACCGGTTTTAAATATCTAAAACTAAGGAAACTGGAAAACGGTCCAAGTTTCGAGGAACAAATCTATCCCAAGAGCTTTTTACTGTTATTTTCATTTTTAGATTTGTTCGTTCTTGACAAAGAGGGCAGATTTGTTCCTCGAAGCGTCGACCATTTTCCAGCTTCTTTTAGGCTTTTCAGCTTCGTTAAGGTAACTAAACTTGCATTTGCGCTGTTTACACCGTGCAACCATAGCCGAAGAGGCTCTTTTCTCCAAAGAATCGTACATTGAAAAGGAGAAAAAGGCAAACATTTTTAAGATATTGCAACACGTTTTTCTTCTTGAAGTTAAAGTGAAAGTAAAGATTTTTTTTCAATTAAAAGGAAACCTAGCCCCGGAGAGTCGTGTCACAAATGCCCGGCCCCAGTAGTAGGGTCGTTAGAGTGCCACCAGTTCTGTCCAACTAAACTGAAAAAGCTCCGCTGGTGTTGTGCAGGGTGGCTAGGCTGGCTTATTAAATCAAAAATTAATCAAGCTACTAAGTTCTCTTTTTGAAAACACAGCAACGATTTACAGTAAAAGTTGCAATTTTAAAGACCAAGGAATGTCGGAGGACTATAAAAGAAATTGGTAAATAGAGTACAATATGGAGATTGTACGGAGACCAATTCTATTGTTAACGGTACTGTATGCCTTACAACTAAATGCACTAAATACTACAAACCGAAGTGATCACTTTGATGTTAACTAAGCCAATTACATCTAGGTATGCGTCATTGATTTGTATAAGAGTGGATAAGCAATAAATAGACCAAACATGGCAAATTTACGACCGCGAAATGTAAACAAAGAGATTTCTATTTGGACTTGCGCATTAGAAAATTAGTAGGAGCTAGTTGTTGCACCGTGAAGGTAAATAAGCAGGCCCGGCCTTCGAAAGTGATTATTTCACCAAATATTCGGTAGAGGAGTCTTGCTGATTGTGAAATGGGCCCCAGTTAGCATAGTGAAACAAACAATAAGGTATAAATAAGTAATACTTATAATAATTAGACTTACTTGAAATAGGAAATCCCGGGTATTTTGCCTCGAATCGAACTCGAATTATTAACTCAAAACGCCGCGCCGTCAAAACGAAAACACGTCAAAGACAAAAGCCAAGTTCGATCCTGACCAACGCCTGCTGAGACGGCAAGTGTTTTAGTGCGCATGACAAAACGGTATCTTCTTTGTTTATGTTTTTCCATTTTGCGTCGATTTTGTCATGCGCAGAAACCTGTTTTTTCGCCCATAGGTTGCCACTTTTGAATAGTGCGACAGGCAGCTATTGCTTATCCACTCCTATACATTTAAATTAGTGCATAGCTGCACTAATTTTAAATATAGCAATAATAATATGTATCAATGAACGGCCACAATATATAAATCAAATGACTCGATAAATTAATAAAATTAGAAGAAATCTATTAGGCTATGGACAAGTCCACTTTCGTGTGAAAAATTTGTGCCGATAAGCTAACTTTGTTAAGGGTAACCAATAGATCACGTTTTGACTTGTTGTCATCCTAGTAAATTCGTTTTTTTTTAAATATGGCGGATTCAAAATGGCGGAAAAACGTCTTTTTATCCGATTTCGATGAAAAACAAAAATTTGGATTATTTTGTTTGTAATATATTTTATGAAAACAAAAGTAAAAAATAAAAAAAAATGTTCATTAAAAAAATAAAAATTGTTTTGTTTTTTTTGAAAATTATTGATTTAGCAAAAAAAAGTTTAAATAAAAGAGATTGACAATTTGATCCTTAGTTCAAATTAGGCTCAAATAGGACATTCGGCTAAGTAGTTTTTGAGTTATGTTAAAACAACTGGTCAAAAATAGGGGTGCTAGGCTATATTTGGAATTCATGATATTATCCAAAACTACAAAAACTGCTGGCAAATAATCTAAATTTGTTGAATTGGCCTAGTATATCAAGTTTAAACCTCCATTTATTCTAGAATATACGTTTTTAAACAAATATGGCGATTTCAAAATGGCGGAAAAGTGTGTTTTTTTATTTTATTTTTATTTTTATCCTATTTTGATTATTTTATCAAAGTTTGAGATACGTGGTTTGTAATAGGTATATTTATGATTAAAAAAAATTGAATTTTAATTATGAAAAAAAAAAACAAAAAAAATTTTTTACATAAATAAATGCTATTTTCAATAGCCATTGTAGGTGGGTACTTACATGTAAGTAAATGAATAATAAAGACTTAAAAAAGTGAACTGACTTCTTGGCTTAAATAGGGTTTCAGTACGTGAATCCCGAAATCTCGTACGAAAATCTTGCGACAAGCTCTTATAATATATAAAATTGTGAAATGTAACAAAATAACGAGTTTGATTGTCTTGAAAGTTTATATTACTCTTTTTAGTGCATTTACATAAAGGCTTGTTTTTTTTACATTAATTTATTTTTTACTTTTTAATCCGCCCCTTTCACCCCCTTAAACAATGATTTTTTAAACAAATTATTTTTCCTTTTGCTTAGCTACCTAACACTGAAAACCACATGTCTCAAGATATCTTCGTTCTCGAGATACAAAAAACTACCCCTTTCACACCCTTAAGGGATGATTTTTTAAAACAAATTATTTTTGCTTTTGCTTACCTATATAACACTTAAAACCGTATATCTCTAGATATCGCCGTTCTCGAGATACAAAAAACTACCCATTTAACCCTTCCTAGGGGTTGAATCGGGTCATCACTAGCAAAAAAATGCATTGTCATCGGAACTTAATCAACATGCCAAATTTCAATTCCCTGCGATAAAGGGAAGTGGTTCTAATTCAGCTTACAAGATTTGACCACACACAGACACACGAACACGGCAAGTTAAACAAAAGCTTGTAAAAAATACTCTATTTCGTTTTATGCCACAATGCTTGGCAACACCGATGCGCAAAGGAAATGTTTTAGGGAGAATGGCGGATTCTACTTAAATGTAAATAATTGTGTTAAAGTACCTACGCACTGGCGCTTAAATTTAATTTTGTAACTTTTCTTACCTTTGTATATTTCTTAAAGAATGTTCTGAAGCAGTGCTTGTTTTATCTTTATCTTTCTTTTGACATATTACACAGAAACACAACTTAATTTCTTCAGACATGGTTCTTTTCCCAGTTTTATAAAACACTAATAGAAAATCACCTGATTATGCGAAATGCATGCAGTAGCATGCATTTCGCAGCGCGGGCCGCCAAACTAAGATAACCTATGTGATAAAAAATACCTTCGCGCGTCGGTCTTTTTGCTGACAACCAATTTGTTTTTTCATTGAAATAAATATAATTTACAAGTGTATATAAGATTTATATACATCCTGTCGAAGAAAAATGTTTACTCCACAAGTTTTATTTAAAACGTTGCCTTATTATAGTTGCAAATGGCTGACATGACTGTAGAACGGCCAGGGAACCGATTTATATATATTTTTTAACAATTCTGTTAATAAAACCAGTAAATACGCTGCATTAAACCCGTCGATTCATATTTTATTGTCGGTTTGAATATTTCATCACTCTTTGGGAACCCCTTGATTGCTGAAGTTCAATTGCCGGCCAATCATTTCTGAGATGGTTAGATCGTTTTGGGACCTCTGCTTTTAAATATATATTTTTTTTTCACGCGGCCTGCACTAGCAATTTTCGGTTAGTTCTGTTGGCAGCATTAAGTAGTAGAGATGTACTATTTCTTGTAAATGCCAGCTGTCGATTTAAATTTTTAAAAGTTTATCGTTTTGTTAGGGAATATTCTCTGGTATTTCTTAAATCATTTAATTTCGGTGCATTAGTCGTGGCTTCCGCCGTCGTCGTTTTGCCATCCCAGTAAACGAGAACTAAGTCGTTTGTTATCTTAGAATTATTCCTTGTATCGAAATTACTTGGCATGTTTCAGCCCATCACTATTTGCTTTTTTGACGTAGCGTTTGATCTCGTAGAAGGAGAAAGACAAATTGACAATAGAGAGTTCTTCCAAGATTACCTTTCAAAGCGAGAGGAAGGTTTGCCGTGACTGCAGTCTCAGAGAATCCACATTTAGTTTGTGATTTAATTTCACCCATTTATTGGGGATATACTGTGGTATCTCTTGGTGTTTTGACACGACCGATTTTCAGGATCTACATACTGTACTAGGTAAGCATTTTCTCTGCAATTATTTTTTTCCCTATTGCCTGTGAAGCACGCGGACGACGCCATGACGCTAATGGTTTTTTCCTTATTTCTAGAGGCTTTCCACGTTCGTGATATAAGACCGAGACCGTCGAATCTCCCATAGGTAGCCCTCAAACACGATCGAGGTAATTATTGCTACAGTTTTTTTTGCCTAAATTAATGATTTATTTGCTTGATCTATGTTAACCTTTGTTGTGCATAGTCCGCGATTTGCTTTGCGTCCCATATGTTATCTTATTTACTCCATTTTATTAAATCCGAATTTTTATTTTAATCTTAAAAAAATTTTTTGTTTTTTATTTTATAAGATTTTTTCATTTTTTTTTAATGAACATTTTTTTTTATTTTTTTTTTCATAAAATATATTGCACACAAAATATTCTAAAATATTTTTTCATCGAAATCGGATAAAAAGTAAAAGAGTTTTGAATCAGCCATATCTTTTAAAAAACGAATTTACTAGGATGACAACAAGTCAAAACGTGATCTATGGGCTACCCTGAACAAAGTTAGCTTATCGGCACAGAGTTGACACGACTTTCACACGAAAGTCGATTTGTCCACAGACTAATAGTTTTATTCTTTTTATTAATTTATTGAGTCATTTAATAATAATAAAATAGTTATTTATGCAACAAGTGTGTAAAGTGAATCTTTTTTTATGAATGGGAATATTGTCGCATGAGCCGTAGGCGAATGCGACAATCCCATGAATAAAAAAAGGGTACTTTACACATGAGTAGCATACAAAATTTTTTCTACTATCGAAAAATATATGAAAATATTAAAATAATATTATATTACTTTACGCACTAGTGCGTAAAATAATTTACTTTACGCACTAGTGCGTAAAATATATTATTTTACGCACTGTCCTAAACGTCAAAAAAAAATGTCAGTAAACGTCAAAAAATATGTCAGCTTTACTTTACGCACTAGTGCGTAAAATAACTTACTTTATGCACTGCACATTAAAAAGGTCTATTTTACGAATCTTAGAGAGTGCGTACAGTGAGTATTTTACGCACGGTAGTAGAAAAAATATTTTTTATTCGCCAAAAAAAAATATTTATTATTATTATTATTATTATTAAATGACTCAATAAATTAATAAAAAGAATAAAATTAGAATAAAACTATTAGTCTATGGACAAATCGACTTTTGTGTGAAAGTCGTGCCAACTCTGTGCCGATAAGCTAACTTTGTTCAGGGTAGCCCATAGATCACGTTTTGACTTGTTGTCATCCTAGTAAATTCGTTTTTTAAAAGATATAGCCGATTCAAAACTCTTTTACATGATTTAATTATTGTGACCGTTCATTGATACATATTATTATTGCTACATTTAAAATCGGTGCAGCTATGCAAATGGCTGAAAATAAATAACTGCTTAAAAAAATAAAAATGAAGTTTCTTATTTTTTTGTGACAAAATGTTGCAAAACTTTAAACTTTTTTTATAGAAAATAATTTTATCGTGTATTTTCACTGAATCGTTTGCTGTAATTTTTGACTCTCTATGTTAATTTTTAAGAAAGTTACAGCGTTTTTATTAGTGTCACGCAAAAAAAGTGGTGGGAGCAATAACTTGAAAAAACGCATTTACCAGAATGACAAATCAAAATGATCTATAAGCTACTCTTAACAAAGTTAGCTTATCGGCATAAAGTTGGCACGATTTTTACACGAACCCCCCTTTTGCCCGATTTGTCCGTAGACTATATTGAAAGCGTGGCTGTCGATGCTTGATTCATATTATAAAGAGAGAAAATTCAGAGCGGTTATATTACTCGATAAATGAATGAAAAGAATAAAATTATTAAAACCGTTCTAAAGCCAGTCAATGCTGGACTTATATTAAAAAGGGAGAAAA
Source organism: Pissodes strobi (assembly GCA_016904865.1). Taxonomy (NCBI): domain Eukaryota; kingdom Metazoa; phylum Arthropoda; class Insecta; order Coleoptera; family Curculionidae; genus Pissodes; species Pissodes strobi. The sequence continues at coordinate 63,183 of MU182998.1, read as the reverse complement.
ATCAGAGCAATTAGATTAACTGGTCCGATAAACCAGTGAATAAATGAAAATTAATGAACTATCTCAGAGCTTGGCAGTCAATGTTTGAGTTATATTAAAAGAAGGAAAACTAAGAGCGAATATATTAAACAGATAAACAAAGTAATTAGTGAAAGATAAAGCTTCTGTACGTTATCCAAATCCGGTCGTCAAACTCTGGTGGAGACGCCAGGCACCTATAGATACCTTAGGTACTGCCACTCGATGGCCCCGGAGAAAACTAGCCTTACACTCGATAGCTCGGTATCAAGATTGGCTGGCAATTGAACTGTGGCCCACTAATTGAAGTTGCGGCCCATTAGTGAAACTTGTAGCCAGCTGGCAAAAGTAGTGGCCTGATAGCAAAGGTGGTAGCCTGGTAGCAAAAGGAAAGGTGATAGCCTGCTGGTAAAACCCTGAAATAACCCACTGCGCATTAGAAAAGGCCCCCTTACTTTAATAAAAAACCATAGCCCCCCTTGCATAAATATATATCTTCTTTATAAAATAAATTCCCCAGAAAAAAAACCATGGACTTGCAATGACCATCAGCAAATAAAAGAGATACTAAAGTACAGACAACTTGAATAAAAAAAAAGATAGGTATGAATCACCCTTAAAAGAAAATATAAACTTCCCCATACGATCAAAATTAAAGTTACATTAAAATAAAAAATCGGATTTGATAAAATGGAGTAGATAAGATAACATATGCAAAGCAAATGGCGGACTATGCACAAAAAAGGTTAACACAGATAAACTAATTAAATCATTAATTTAGGCAAAAAAAAATTGTAGCAATAATTACCTCGATCATGTGTGAGGACTACCTATGGGAGATTCGAAGGTCTCGGTCTTCTATCACGAACGTGGAAAGCCTCTAGAAATAAGGGAAAAACCATTAGCGCCATGGGGTCATCCGCGTGCTTCACAGGCAATAGGGGAAAAAATTATTCCAGAGAAAATGCTTACCTAGTACAATATGTAGATCCCGAAAATCGGTCTTGTCAAAACACCAAGTATATCCCCAATAAATGGGCGGAATTAAATCACAAACTAAATGTGGAGTCTCTGAGACTGCACTCACGGCAAACCTTCTTCTCGCCTTGAAAGGCAATCTTAGAAGAACTCTCGATTGTCAATTTGCCTTTCTCCTTCTACGAGATCAAACGCTACGTCAAAAAAGCAAGTAATGATGGGCTGAAACATGCCAAGTGATTTCGATACAAGGAATAATTCTAAGATAACAAACGACTTAGTTTCCGTTTACTGGGATAGCAAAACAACGGCGGAAGCCACAACTAATGCACCGAAATTACATGATTCAAGAAATACCAGATAATATTCCCTAACAAAACGATAAACTTTCAAAAATTTAAATCGACAGCTGGCATTTACTAGAAATAGTACATCTCTACTACCCAATGCTGCCAACAGAACCAACCGAAAATTGCTAGTGCAGGCCGCGTGAAACGATAAATATATTTAAAAGCAGAGGTCCCAAAACGATCTAATGATCTCAGGAATGATCGGCCGGCAATTGGAGTTCAGCAACCAAGGGGTTCCCAAAGAGTTATGAAATATTCAAACCGACAATAAAATATGAATCGACGAGTTAAATGCAGCGTATTTGCAGGTTTTATTAACAGAATTCTTAAAAAAGTATATATAAATCCGTTCCCTGGCCGTTCTACAGTAATGTAATATAAATCAAGCCAAGCTATCCTAATAACAATGTTCTTCGCTTATCAACTTAAATAAACATAGTCACAACGTGTTATAAATGCTAATACAAATATATCGTTAACCCATACTTAGAATAGAGTTAATTTACATTAAGAAAGGCGGCAATTTCAAGCGAATTGTTAGCAAAACGAATCAATAAATTTAGAATTAATAAACCGATGAGTGCAAAATACAGCATCTTTTTTCCTAAATGCGACATGTAAATGAAATTTTAAAAATATTTGACACTGGCAAAACAGGACTGTTACAATATTCCGATAAAGATGTTTAACGGCTAATGTTTCCCATCCTATGAAAAAGGGGTTTGTTACATGTTAGTGTGTCTATATCAAATAGCACCTTTCCCGAACTTCCGTGGGCCGATCTAGCGAGTTTCCGATTCTCTTGGCCGTATCGAGGCCTTTTCTCGAGATGATATGATCACATGTTGGAAAGTTAACTTCTCAGGAAACGCTGGTGGATTCCACTTCGGCATAATCTACGAGAAACATGTAGAATCAATTTTGTTTGAAATTAGTGAATTTTATATACGTTGTGTCTAGACTCCCGGTACCGGTATCAGAATAAATCCCGGTAAAATGATGACGTGTATGTAATGACGTAAAAATCTACCGGTATTTATATCAAGCTATGCTAGCCTCCCGGTACCGATGTCCGCATAAATCCCGGCATGTATTGATGACGTAATATTCTGCCGGTGTTTCTATTAATCCAGTTAGATTTTATAAAATAATTAGCATTTAAAGATCCTTTACAGGCGTAGCCGACTATATCAAAATCGGCCTCTCCTATTGGTCGATCCGCATGACCCTTCGCTCGCTTCGCTCGCTACGGGGGCTCAAGAAAAGGAAACTAACCAGGTGCTAACCCAATCTAACCCAAGACATACCCAAAATCAAGAAAAAAATCTGTTTAGAAACATAATCTTTAAAAAAAAATTAAAAAAAGCAATGGGGTTCGAACCCGTGCCGTCCAGGTGAGACTCAACTATCTAAACCTCTACACCACGAGAGCTCTTGCGACAAACTGATTGCATCGCGAAGACATATTGTAATACGAGAACAAAATCTACCGGGATTATTGAAAATACCGGTAGACCATTACGTCATCATACCGCCATTATATTTTACCGGGATTTATTCGGATACCGGTACCGGGAGGCTAGACACAGCGTTTTATATATTATCTCTAATATTGCCATTTATCGCTATTATCGTAATTTTGTTTATTGACTTTGATGTTAAACGACTGTAGGTCGTCTATATTTTTACATCGTACCGTGGCTGACAGGTTTTGTTTAATGAATATACTGTTAAATGACTGTAGATAGTTATCTTTTTATACCGTACCTGTTACAGTGGCTGACAGCTTTTGTTAAATGAATTTACTGTTAAACGTGTGGATCGTCTACCTTTTTATATTGTACCTATTACCGTGACTGACAGCTTTTGTTTAAAACACGCAGAGAAGACGCAGATATTTTTAACATTATACACCCAGAAAAAAATGCGAATATAAATCCATTGGACGAGTAAGAAATATTAACACTACCATCATATGCGACCAATGTCCTAAACATGTGTCTGCAAGACACACGTAAAAATAAAAAGCCTTTGTGCCGCTTGTCTTGATGAACACCCAAGTAGTTCAGGCCGCCTTACTCAAGTTCGTGGCTATATTTTTCTGCGTTGCTATGCGTCCTAGGCAATAAATATTACTCGTTTATTTACTTTCAGAGAACTATTTTGGGAGCATTCGATAACAAAGTGGGAATTGTGTAAACCCTAACCCAATTCAGTTTGAAAGAGCATATAGGAAACTATTTTGCCAAAACTTTTTACATTCAGATCATATGCATTGTGAGGACGATTTAGACGTTCTTATATTCCAACCACGAGGTACCAATCCAAATTAGATGAAAGTTGCGAAAATACTCCAAATTTGAAAGCAGCTATTAATCTGGGAGATTATTACTATCGACGTGAAAATATAACATTTGAAAATGCTTTCAATTATGTTTCTGGTTCTCTTAAAAAAGGTTTAAAAATTCATAAATGCCACCTTTGTCATTCTTATTCATACATTTCAAAACATACGGCTCTAAAAACAATTATTTTGGAAAATTAAAGTCACCCAACGAAGGCCTCATCTATTTTGTTGTCTCGAAAACATTTTGTCACGAATACTGGGTGGTTGTCGCGTTTTTTAAAGAATAACTTCTCAGAGAAGAGCCGCGTCGCGATTAGTACAATGACGGGGTCTCAATGCTTCCTTTACTCTACCACTGCATGTTCTATTCGTGAGGACACGCCTTGTTTAGCGTCCCGGGGGGTAACTGAGGTAGGCCGGGACCGAGTTACGTGAGGTAAGAAGAGATGATAAAGTAAGCAAGTTTAGTTTATAACTATAATAATGTATTAACGATAAAACTTTAACAATGATTATGGGTCAGAAAAATGAGATTCTATTATACCCGATTACTACGGTGCGCATGTTTTCTCGATTTGAGGTACTGTTTATAGGTCTTTATTTACTGTCTTGTAATTTATAGTTTTTCTTAAGAGTTGGGTTTTATTTAAGAGCACTAACATATTTCACTAAACTTTTTAACTGACTATTTAGACACTTGTCTTTCTCAGAACTCTGACAAACTTCTCGTCTTGACTTTGCTATGGTGGTTGTGAAACCCCTAGTCCTAGCAGTCGTCAAACGACTAACCGGTGCCAAGTTGGGTAAGGAATAATGGAGTAGAACCTAAAGCAGCTCTAAGATCGGATAGAACCCGCAGGCAGTCGTCAAATGACTAACCTGGGAGCCGGAGGAGAGACCAAATTATGAAGAACTGAAGGTTCGTTAGCGTATTTATATTAAAAAAGTGATGATCATGGCATACTTAAGGTTGAAAGTCGCTCCCGTTGATTGCTCGCCTTGCTTATAGTTTGCTTTTAATGTTTATATAACAATCTCCAAGTTCAAGTGCAAACTTACGACAGGGTGATATTTCTTTAGTAGCTTATGCATTTTAGTAGATTACAATATTTGTAAGTGAGTTTGATAAAATATCCGTAGAGATAAAGGTTACCAAAACTTATTAGCAAAAAATTAAGTCTATACCCTTAAAACATCTATCCATGATCAATTTATAAAATGTTTTCTAATTACTTTCATGCATTCATCATTTCACACATAAAACTAAATACTGTACTTCAAGTTAACTCTGAGCAAATATCTAATATCTAACGAAACTTCTTGATTATTCGAATCTAGCATGAACTTCTCTCTTTACTGAATTTAATCAAACTTGAGTACAGGAAAAGATTTGTCTAACTACAATTTTCCAACCGCCTTATATTTTCAACAGGAAAGACGCTACGAGTTGTACGTCTCGAGAAAATGCGTTAAAACGTCCAAAAAGTCCTTAATTCAGTGTTGAAAAAAGGGAACACAGAGTACACAAGATATTTCCTAAATATCTCTGCAAACAAATGAGAAAACGACTAAATATCTTGACGTCAAACAGAGCAACGACTTGGTAGATGTTCTTGGCGCCAACTGCAAGCAGAGCGGTGATTGGACCGATGCGTCACGGTTGAATGTATGTAAGGCACTTATTACTTCTTATTTCTTCGACTAAACTTAATTTTTGAGAAAACTAACTAAATATCTTGGCAAACAGAGTAAGGACTTGGTAGATATTCTTGGCGTCAAATTCAAGCAGAGCGGTGACTGGACCGTTGCTTCACGATTGAGTGTTTGTCAGGCACTGAAATCTAATTTCTTGCCCGTTATCGCATTTGAGGGAAAAAATTTTCTTTCTTTATTTGACATATTGTTGTTTACACGACATCGACGGAGACAAAAATATATTAAATTCATAAGTTTTAAAACGCTTTCCTTGATGAAGAGTGACAAATTGCTTTCCAGCGATTGTTTCATATAGCGGAATTTATTCTACAGACAATCCAGGTTCGGACTAAGTAGTAACTGAAATACAATTCTTTAATGCACAAATTACTGTTTACCTGGGGGGAAATAAACGAATCGCGAGGCACGACAAGGTTGTGCGCAAAACAGAGCGTCACTCTTCCCATCTGGGCCAGCCCGTCGAGACCGAACCGCATATATGGCCTAACAGTGGTGTTTTGTTTAAGTCGGACCACGCGATTCATATCAACGCCTACACTACCATGATGGATGACGTGCTGGTTTCCTGCGACGGGGCTGACCGCTCCCTCGCTCAGGCATGACGGGGCAAGAAGGCCAAATACGAGTGTGCGGATTTCCTTGACGGAGCCAGAAGGAAGTGGCCTCGTAGAAGATTTCTTTTCTGCTCAATCATCAAAAGGGTGCATGGCATTTGACCACGTTGTAATGGCCACATCGAGGATGCGCTCAAGCTGATGAAAGCCCTGAAGAACAGCTGCGTAAACTCGGTAATAATTGGGTCACTCCTACTAAATCACGCTCCTAATGACACACGTCCGGTGCAACCAAGATGGTTACGTGGCAACTGGTCGAATGAGAGCGAATAATTATTCTTAAATTTATGAAAATAACCGGCTCGATTGGATCAAATTTATGGTCGATGCAAACATATTAATTTTATTAATTGCTTTAAGCCATAAAGGTGTAGGTGGCTAATTAACTGTATAATTAACCAGAAGTAAAGTAGTGGACTGTATTAAGATAGGGTTGGGGGTTTTACACATAGATATGAATTGAAACCAGGTAGGTAAGTTAACGTACTTTAATAATGCAATTATGCCTTTGCGGTTGATGTAAAAAATATATACAATTTTTACACTAATTTCACGCATTCATTCATTCATTCACCTAGAAAATAAATATACAAAAGGCTTCTTAATTATAAATATCTGCTAAAGAATCTTTAATGTTAATTAAAAATTAAACTTTTGTCTTTAAATTTCCAACTTTCCTTTCACTCTACAAAATACCTTGATATTCTATTTTCTCTCCTGTTATCGTACCCATTAAACTTCGCATATTGGATTCATGTATTTGCTTTGCTGGAATTGCAGGCGCCATTTTACTGATTTTCTTCAACTATACGGGAAAAGAGACGCTATGTCTTTTCTGGCTTTGAATAATTGGGTTAAACTGCCCAAAAGAGGTATTTGTCCAATCTTAGACAAAGATAACTGAGGTGCACTAGATATTCTCTAATATCTGTGCATACAAACGGAGAAATATGGCCTAAAAGGGTGTGACCTTTTGGCGCGAAAACGGGAACAGCACTTTCGCTGTTGATCGAGTGAAAGTCTAAACTGCACTTTAAATACATAACAAAATGAGAAAAAACACTAATTAGTTGTCTTAAACAGGGCTAGGACAGGACTAGATGTTTTTCGGCGCGAAAATCTAGGAGAGCTTTGTGGAGACAGATCCTACGAGGTTGAGTGTTTTGTAAGCACTAATAAAACTAATTTCTTCTTCAACAGCCAGTCTGGCGTCAAGAGCGAATAAAAAGTGGGGGTTGGCGCTTTGCCGAATTCATTTAAGATTGAAAGGGTATTAACTGTTTTCTTTCTTTATTTGACACACTATTGTTCACACAATACTGACGGAGATAGATATATGTTACTTAGAGAACGATTTCCTATACAAAATGGCCTTTTACTTAGCGGGAATAAAAGCGTGGGCAAGTCCATTATCGCATTTGAGAGGGTAGAACATATTGTTGTTTTTAACAACAGTGACGGAAACAAAGATATATTTTCAGCAATTCTTTTATATAATGGGATAGACCATCCAGGTTCGGACTAAGGAATCGTAATGAAGAACTGAAATATGCTGCTTTAGCTGCACAAATTGGGCTGTACCCGGGGTGAAATAAATCTATTTTAAGTTTAAATACGGTTCATTCATACTACATACATGCAGGGTGTTATCACCAAACTATACGGTGAAAAACGAAAATTATACACGTGTTGGGGTATTTCCCGAACAGCAAATGACACACCTTACGTATAGAGGCTATTTCATCAACGACCCTGGACGAACATGACCTGTAATTACGCTCTTCAAGTCGACTTACTTGCGCTATTCCTCCTCAGCTGCATGTCCCTCTTCTTTTCTCAAAAATACAGTTTTGTCTGTATCGGGTGACAGACGTACGCGACACTCCATTCGGTCCCAGAGCTCTGCGGCCTAGTGGTACCAAGAGCGCTGTCCTTTATTCTATCCTGTATGAACTGCTTAGTCCTTTTGCTGCCCGAGTGTCGTCTCGTGTCACGGCTCTAACTCCTTTCGCTTACTACGCTCATTTTTCTTAGTGTTTTTGTTGGCTGCCGTAACCATATTTCTAACATGTCTGTTTTCTTTTAAATGTCTTTGCATAAACGTCTTCATGCATAACATTTTTGCAAGGACCGCTGTGTCAGTGACATCTCTGTGTAGCGATGCGACTTACCGACAACATTTGAAGTAGATACGCAAAATTGACATCGAAGACTGCAGGTTCTGCAATGAAGACGATGGTACTAGCAGATTTTGAGCGGGTTCTCATGCTGCCTCGAAGGAAGCATCAACATTTCGGAAAGGTTGACACAGCACCAAGTGAATTTGCCTGCATGGCCCCAACAAATTTACTGTGTTTTATAAAAAGCTTAAGTGACCTTGGCTTCTTTAAGATAGGGTCAAGTACAAAAGTTCTGCCGAGGTCGAAGTGCGGCAAGGCCTTTAGATGACCAATCTGCAATCTACAATCTATCAAAGCCGTAACACAAAATTTACTGTAAAATTCTGAGAACATAATATTAAATTCAGGGTCGAGATTTAAAAAAATAATCGTACGTAAACTGGATTTCTAGCTTTCTTTGTGTAAATAGCGCATAAAACAAACGAGCAAGGTTGGGATATTTCACAAGGATAAGTTCACAAGGAAATTCGGAATTTCATAAAATATGCTTGCATTTCTGAGTTTGCCGTACGCAGAGGGAAAAATATAAAGTTGATAGAAAGAACTTTAATCATGTATATCCGAAAAGTAATTACTATTTGCTGTAAGCGAATATGTGAAGCGCACATTGCGATGTGCTCTGAGAGCAGTGCAGCCGTATTTTAAGCTTCAAATCCTCATATATTTCTCTTAAGGACAAATTCGCAACATCTTGTTGGAGCCAAGCGCATGTTTCCTAAATTTTATCCATTTTTTCGTTCGGCGATGCAACTTTGAGAGGTATATAGTTTTCTGCAATTTCTTGACTTACAAAATTTCCGAGCCCTTATTGTACGGATATTATCATTAAAACTACAAAGGAATGCGACACGTAAATTATAACAATTTTTAGTCATAATATATTACCGGGAGTCAATTTCAGCAAGTTGGATTTGGCTTATTACTCTTCGGTGTCGCCAACAGATTTAACGAGCCATATCCGGGAAACTAGAATTAGTGACGCCGGTTACGGTAATAAAAGTAATTTGCATTATGGAAAGCGCATCCCATAAATATTAGTTACTATAAACGGAAAATTAGTTCTTAACTGGAACAGGACTGTGCTTAGTATAGTATTTAAGTGCGTGTTAGATGAGATTTTATTAGTAATCATACAAACTTAAAAATATTTGACGTTTCGAGGAATAAATGTACTACCGTTGTCAAAAGCTAGAATTATAATGATAAGTCTATTTATTTCCAAGATAGAAATTCAATGAAAATTACGGTTATTTTTAAATTTTAAACACAAACCATGGTAATCGTGTGATCACCTCGTAAGCAGCCGCTTTAATCAGTTGTGGCCGCGACTGGCGACCAATGCGATCTGTCGCATCTCTACCCAATTTTAGAAAGCTAGAACTGCGTGCGGCCACGACCTACATGTGGTGTTTTTCTACAGTCCAGTGAATTAAACCTTGAGGTATTGCAATTTATTACTGGAAGAGGCAGAAGATGATGACGGTTTAATTCGACATTACTTATTTTGCTTATTTATCACAAAAAAAGGAAAGCAACTAAGGAACTCTACAAATAACGTGCGCTTCTAATTTCATAAGGGATCGAAGCATCCGAGTTGGTACTAATGGACAAATCTCGGATAACTTTAAAATCAATGCCGGAGTTTCCCAGGGGTGTATATTATCTCCCATACTGTACCTGCTCTATATCAACGATCTCGTAGACAATTCTATTTACAGCTTTGCACACGACATCACTCTTACATCCTCATTTATATCGCGGACTCCAATGGCCGCTGTTCGTTCCCAACGTGAGCGAGAAAATCAGATTGGAGCCATCAATGAGGATATGAACGTCATCGTGGAATAGGGTGAGGAAAACAATGTCCAGTTTAACGCAGGAAAAACTCAAATAGCTGTCTTCTCAAAAAAAGCAAATACCGCAGGACATGACTTATCAATGACAGAACAAACACTGACTATGGCCTCATCCACAAGCTTGCTGGGCATCAACATTGGAAACAACATGTCCTGGCATAATCACGTCACCAAAATCGCCAAGGTAGCAGCACAAAAGCTAGGAGCGATCTATAGAGCATACACCTCATCAGCTCTTACTGCTCTATAAGGCCCAGATAAGACCATGTCTGGAATACTGTTCCCATGTATGGAGTTCGGCACCCAAACTCTTGCTCAAGATATTAGACTCCATACAGAGGAGAGCAGTCCGTCTTGTGGATGACCCAGAGTTGACAAATGTCTTGATAGCTTTGAATATCGAAGAAATGTGGCGGACCTATCTCTTTACTGATAGCTGATATTTATTTTCATTTGAATTACAATTCGTAAATCATTAATTCTAACTAATAAGCATGACAAAGTGCTTGGCTCTGCTGTTCCGCTAGGCTATGTTACTGCATTGCCTTATTGGCCAGCAGGCAGGATCACCCTTACGGGGTTGATGTTAACCTACTTAACTAATTAGATCAGTGGTATGTACGGTGCGGGCTAGCTTTACTTTACTTACCCTTCAAAGCTCTTGGCAATTAAGTGTTTGGCATAACGCCGGCTGTTTGGTAGTACATATTGCATTGTTGTGTGTAAAAATGGTGGTTATGTAGGGAAAATTTTGCTAAAAAACCCTACGTAAAACTGCTCAGACGGAGCAGGGCGTCAGAATGTTAAAATTAAAATTATATACAATATATACAACATAAACATAAGACAAAACAACGAACTATGTACATGAGGGTTGGGACTTAACCGTGTTAAGTCTGTTCAAGTATTTGTAATGGCATAAGGTAGGTTGGACGAGTCCCACGGTATTGACTACGGAGGCACGGGTGCTTCGGTGGCTAAGAGTATTGTATGTTGAAATGGTCGATGGCACTTATTTATACGCCGACCAGCTCCCTTCGCAGGCCCTGCCCACGCGTCCGAACGCCGTGGATTGGCCGGGTAGGAGACAGAGCGCGCATAGTACCTGAAAGGTGATATGCTTCTGGTTTCCTGATACTTTAACTGGTGATATTGATGGAGATATTCTTTTTAATCTGAAAATTTTCGAAAGTGTTATGTACAATAGAGTTCCATGAGGTGGAAATTTACGGTGGCATTAGTTGCCGGCAATAGAGTGCTAGTACCCTGTAGATTGTTCCATGAGTAATAGGATTTTCAGGGTTATAACGCGTGTTAGCTATATTTGCAGTTAACGGGGAACCCGCTATCTGCTTTTCGAAGAACTTGCATGCGAGGGCATCGATGTACTCCCCGATGTATTCCATCTTTGCCCACGCTTGCAAGTCGCCAATTCTAGCTCTATCCCGCATGCTCAGGGAAAAAGCAGCTCTAAGGTAATGATTTTGGATGACTTGTATCTTCTTCTTGTGCGTTTGTGCAACAGAGCACCAAATTGGGGTGCCGTAAAGAAGAGCTGGTCGTATAACAGTGCGGTACGGGGTTAATTTATTTCCAGGACTTAGGTATGACCTGGGGGATACAAGTGAAGTTAATTCCATTTTTATCATAGCGTTACGCGCGACTAATGCATTGATGTGCTGGCTAAAGTTCAGTTTGCCATCGAGAATTATGTCAAAGTATTTGACCTTGGGTTTAGGCAATATAGGAGTAGTTCCTATTATTAATGGGGTAACATTAATGTCTTTGCACTTTCTTGTGATTATAATTAGCTCGGTTTTAGCTTTGTTTAGGGATATTTTCCATCTATCGTAGTATGGAATGAGCGCATCTATATGGTCCCTAAGGTTCTCCTTGGCCTCCTCGGCTTGGGGATTTAGGGAATAGATTGCTGTGCAAATAAGGCTTTATGGGTGTAAGGACTTGACGGGATATCTGCTATCTAAAGATTGAATAATAGCGGCGATAATACAGTTCCTTGGGGCACCCCCGCTAGTATGTTCCTACTGGCAGAGTGTCGTGAAGACCCGGCAAGGTATGACGCGATGAGTGCTGTCAAGTGCAGGGGCATGCTGTGGATTGCCAGCAACTTGTACAGCAACCCATCGTGCCACACCCTGTCAAATGCCTTCTCGATATCAAGTAATAGTAAAAAAGTAGTGTTAAAGCCATGATATATGTCGGATGCGATTTTCGCGGCCAGCATGACGGTGTCGTGCTGCCCGCGAAAACTGAACTGTTCTTGGGGGAGGATTTGAGGCCTCTCAACTTCAGTGTTTACCCTCGGCAAGATCAGCCTTTCAGCCACCTTCCCGAGGGTGTTCAGAAGAGTGATTGGCCTGTAGGAAGCTGTCATCGCCAGATCTTTCCCCGGCTTCGGGAAGTGTATTATGCTCGCTATTTTCCAGGAAGAAGGGAAATGTTGTAGTCGGATAACCGCGTTAACTATGTGCATATACTGGATTAAGGTTTTCTGGGGTAAAATTTTCAGGACAATGTTCGGAATACCATCCGAGCCGGGAACTTTATTTCTCGGGAGACAGCTAAGAGCTTTGCGAATTTCCGCCGGAGTGATTCTCAGCCTATCATGTACTGAGGGAGGAATAGGGTAGGTACGCTCCCTGAAAGTGTTCACGGTGCGTGTGTAGAACTGTTGCTCGGGCAGAGTGTCGGGTGCGGCACTATAGACGTTGGCAAGGCAGCTCGCGAAGGCTTCCGCTTTTCCGATGTCGTCGCCAAATTCTTGGCCATGATGCCTTATTACGGGCATTTGAACGGCGCCTCCGCGAACGCGCCTTACCAATTTCCATAGTGAACCATTGTCCCTGCCTACCGTGTTTATGTAAGCCAACCACGTCTGTTTTTTGTGCTCACGTATCTCAGCCCTGATTTCCTCGGTCAGCGCATTGATGCGAGCGGACCCCATTTGTGTCCGGTTTCTTTGCCATCTCCGTCGAAAGCGGTTTCTATAGGTTATTAAATCCAGGATGTGGTCGGGGAGAGATTCAGTGCTAGGGCGCATTGTTACCCTAGGACAATGTGCATCACGGATGCGCAGGATGTTGGACGTGAGAATTTCTACCCCATTTTGTAGTTCCCGGACGGTTGTCAGCTGCTCAGGGATGACAGTTATCTCATTAAGCTGTGCTCTGAACGCCCTCCAGTCAACATTCCTATACGAAATGACGGTGTCATTTGACAAGTGGACCCTGCAGTATAGGCTATCTCTTTACTATCGATACTTCTACAGAAGGTGTCCGAACGGGCTGGCACTTATGATTCCGCCCAGAATTCGGTCAAACAGAAATACTCGTCAGACACAAGCTGCTTATCAACTACGACTCAGTTGCGAACCCCTAAGACGCCGCTGTTTCGGAACTTCTTCGTCTAGAGGATTGCCTCGCTCCGGAATGGACTTGCGAGAAACGGCTCTCTCGAAAACTACAACCTACAGCGAGCGCATCAAGTCCAACGTGCGCCGTCTTCTCCACACACTCGTTGTATAGGATTTTCCTTTTGTGTGTGCGCCGAACATAAAAAAACAAATCACGTAGACGTGAAGGTTCGGTCATTGAAAGATATTTGAAAAAATGAAAAAAATATTTTGAAACTACTGCAAATTAAATTATGGTCAATTTAATTTTGTCCTTGCTTTGGTCAGGGAGAACTTAAAACCCCGCACTGTAAGAAAGGTTATAACTCCAAAGGAACAACTTTTTATTACATTAAGGCAAGTCTTCACAATCTAAACTTAGAAGCTAATAAAAAATTCTAAAAGTACCGGTTCAAAATATATAGGTTTGAACTTCTTGCGAAAAATTGCTGCAATTTCGTGGTGATAACTAGGTGCTTTATTTTGACAGTTACATAATTCAGAATGTCTTGTGA
>MU182998.1:24885-47752 GCA_016904865.1 Pissodes strobi | reverse complement strand
ATGGTGCGACGTAACAATGCATGTGTATTGTGACGTCATAAGCACATTTCAAGGCGTTGTATCTGCCTCATTTTTCGACTTATAAAAAAAAGAAAAAACACGTGTCCACTCATTTTTCATGGACATTCGAAATAAGCAATAAAAATTTTTGATGAAACTTCCTCATTATCTTCTGATTTTGACAGATTTTCTAAATATCATAGGTAATCGACGTTCTTGTTAAATATTGCTTATTTTATCTTACCTATACAGATTGTTAATTTGTAAAACAATTTGATCAGAATTTGGGATTATGTAATGAAATATTCTTGACTTATTATTGGGCTGATTGTAACTTATGGGCTATTTGCTTATCAGAACTATTAATTTTAAATAGGGTCGTATGGAAAATTTCATGTATATATATTAACTATCTCATTATATTGTAATCTTGGATCAGTTCTTGTTAAGTATTGCTTATTCTATCTTACCTATACCAAGTGTAATTGGTGGTTGGAATTCAGATGTAAATGGAAAGGATACCCAGGAAAGTCAAAAATTATTATTAAAATTTGTTGGGAAAGCATATCTTTTATTTCTTGCGTTTACTTTCCTTACATCAGTGTCCTATTGTGGATAATGTAATATGACAATTTAGCCTTATCTTTTCTTATCTTTCGATCTACTTTAGATCCGGCGCCCATACATAATTGAATTTTCAGAATTCGAACTCACACCCTAATAGTGCCACCGTAATAAGACGTATCTGAGCAGCGATAGGGTATCTCAAGGAACATTTAGCTCTTACTTTTATTTATCCAAATAATTTCAATTAAAATCGAAACAAAAGTTTTAAAATTAAAAAATAAAAGCGGAAGGGTGAAAATGTTATAGTTGTTGCAGCTGTAGTGTCCGCATGTTCAGCATTTTCTGATGGGAACTGATGACAACTGAGCATTTGTTGCTTCAGTGGCATCGACTTTTTCTATTATTTCTGTCTTGTCTTCGTACTAGTATTAGTACTTAATCTCTAGCGCGAAACTTTATCAATAAATAACAGATCCTCAAAGAAAGGCATGACGGATTGTTAAGCGAATTAGCGAAAGTAGGTATCTATTACGCCATCGCTTTTTTGCACTCTTCATATGAAACAAAGAAGCACTCAAAATTTAAAGCTTACCACTTAATAAATTTAAAAAAATTGGTAATAAATGACATTCGTCTCTTATAATAAACATTGGCATTTTTCCAGGTTTTTGGCTACGAGAGAATCCTTTCAATCATTAGCTTTTGCTTACCGCATTTCCGTATGCCACATCGGAAAACTTTTGAAACACATTTATGATAGAAATATTGAGAAAAGTTCTACCTCCATTATTCATGCCTGTACCGGGTTTGACGGATTTTAATCGCATTATCCTTTTTTTTGTAAAAATGTTTGCTTTAAGAATCAAAACCTTTCTGAATCTGCTGATGAAATAACGTAAGTTATCCTAGCTGGTATAGAAGATTTCGGCCCCTCTTCTATGTATCGTATCTCAAACAGTAAATCGTGGTTTGGTAAAAACTGTCCAAGAGCGGTCAGAGCCAAAAATGCCGCAAACCGCAAAAGACACCTAAATCCGACAGCCGAAATCGAAATATATTCATCACGACTAGAAACCATAGAGGGGAACAAGGAGGAATATAACGAGCAGATCAAGAACAAGCTTTACAAAGTGTCCTAACGAATCGAGATCTTTTTGATCAGTTGCCAAAGTTGTCAATCAGAGTTTCTCAAAGACGCCAATCCCACCACTGACCAAAGATGATGGCTCGATAGCGAAAACAGCCAAAGAAAAAGCGCCAAAGTGCCAAAATGTTTGCATCAAATTCTACCTTAGATCCTCAAAGAAAGGCTCCCACAACTGTCCAGAGAGTGAATTCCTTAATCATGCGAAGTAAAACCAACCCTTAAAGGTCTAGACACTAACAAGGCGACAATAATACCGGATGGGGTTCTCGCAATAGTACTTAAGAAATGTGCTGCTGAATTAACAGCTCCACTATGCAGACTTTTCTCCCTGTCATACAGAACGCCAAACGTTCCTTCTAGCTGGAAATGCAATCAAGTGCAACCAATCCCGAAGAATAATAAAAGTCATGGAGAAACTGATCAGCGAACAGCTATTAAATTATCTCGAATCTGCAGGCATCATAAGCGATTGCCAGTATGGCTTCCGCAAGCACAGATCAACGGGATATCTCCTGACATACGTAACCTACTTTTGGACTAAAGCCATCGAGAGCGGCGAATCTCGAGCAGTGGATCTCGGCATATCCAACGCATTTGATAGGGTGTGGCATGACGGATTGTTAAGCAAATTGACAGCATACGGACTACCACCCAGGACGTCGATGTTGCGGGACTCCTTTTTATGGAGGATTGCGTCACTCTGGAAAGGACTTTCGAGTAACAACTTTCCCGAAAACTACAACCTACAGCTCTTTAAGTTCAACGTCTACCATCATCTCAGCACACGCAGCACTCGTTGAGGGTTATAGGATTTCCCTTTGGTGTGGGGACCATGCGGCGCAATCGAATACCAAATTGCCAACTAACGCTGCACTCAACAAGTAACCACGTGGTACAGACGGCGATGATTTCAATGCTAATGGAGTTGATGTCATGTCCTTGATTTGTAAAGATGATGTAAACGCTAATGTCTCCATTCGTTGCAAAAGGACCAGTACCCAAGGTAAATAGGTAATCTGGAAAAATTGACAGGGCCTTAAAAGGCCACGGCACTTAGACCCCATTGGACCCCCTGTGCACTCTCCCTAGGTCAACCAATCCATCTAGGCCCTCGCCCAGTCTAGTGTAAAAAAGGCGGCTATGTTGCCCGAGGGGACTGTTCTGAGAAAAGCAATGGGCGGCCATCGTCTTCCCAAAAGAGATTCCCTTAGATCTGAAACAGCGCTGTTCACAGCCTCTGCATAGAGCTGTTTCACATAATCTCATTATGCAGAGATGTTTTCTTAGCTGTCAGTGTCCAATCAGAATCCCCGCCATGAGTCGTAGGTTTTTCCTTGACATGCCCAGGTATGCCTTTGCTGCAGATTCATTGGGGTAGTTTAGTAGCTCCCTGGCAAGTCAACGGTTAATTGTTTCGTCCCATTTTGCCATAAAGTCCTCATGGGTGATCATTTTTATCATATGTACCAACGTCGCGATAGGTAGGTTTGAAGGACCAGTTCCCATAATGTTTGAACCGGCTGCCTTTCTAGCCAATTTATACGCTAATTTGTTATCTTCGCACTGTGCACCCAGCACACAGAACTTCTGTTTTTTTTATGCGGGAGACATCTTCCAGTGAGTTGTGACATTTTGGTTGTGACCTGACTGTAAGTTTAACAGGTATGAGAGAAAAGAAAAAAAGTGATAAAAGTGGATTGTCTTAATATAATTTGCGAATATAATAGGTAAGTAGGTATAAAGTGCTTCTAAACGTCCATAAGTAGTATCTCCGCATTTTCTCTCACTTGCTGGATTTGTCAGTCGTAAATGCTTGGTATTTGTTTAAAAGTATTCAGCAAGAAAAAATGGACAAAGTCATATCGCAAGCAGATTTTCGTCCTGAATTAGCAGAAATTATGACAAATTGGAAGTTCCACAAATAGGCGGAGTAGACCAAGCAGTTTAGAACTACAAAATCGCACAAAAACGAAAAAAGGGTCGACGCAACATATACTGCCAAAGGAAGTTAGGACTGATGCGATAAGGCATTGGCCTGCCATTGGAGAGTGAAAAATTAGATACCCAAGTTGCAAGGGATTCACACACCAAATGTGAAAAGTGGGGAATAGCATTGAGTCTCAATAAAAAAATAACTCTTTTAAACGTTTCCACTCCATTCATTCCCGCCATTATCACCTTCATTATTATTTGCTACAATTGATTGAGGATATGTCTTATTAACACTATTTAAACAAATTCAATAAGTTTTACTAAGATTTCAAACAAATTTAAGATAATATCTAAATTAATGTTAGACAAAATTGTCTCTAAATTTTGTATATATTTTGTTAAATATATAAAGTATGTATAATCCTGTTTATTATCCATTAAGGCGAGAAGAATTTTTATTGGAATTTAAAAAACATATGAAATTAGCTATTCATAATTGCTTCTAATATTATCTTGAAATATTCAATAAAATTTGTTAACAGCAGTAACCTAATGTTATATTTGATTTTTAAAATGGGTAAATTTTCAGCATATTTTTCCAACCGGTAATTCTGATAGAAGAATATTTCCGGATTTTTTTTCCCCTTTGCCATGGTAATGATTCAAAATAAAGGCTTTCGATTGGTTAAAAATAATGTAAGGTCGAATTTTTTATTATAATTCGATAAAAACTGCGCACTTGTAACAGCGATTTTTTTACATAAAGCAAATATTCATTTTAATTAAAAAAATCTGCTTATGGACTTCCTAGCATGGTTATATCTCGGTCTATTACTGTAATTCGGTGATAATTGCAATTCTTTAAAATATAATAACATTAATATAGGAAGGAAATATCCGTTATAACAATTCTACTGTGTTTTCTATAATTTTATTGACTAATTTAATCATTTATACGCGTTACATACGTAATCGTGGATGATTTATTGTGTTTTTGAAAATTGTGATAAATTGTCGGAGCTACAAAACAAAGTCATTAGGCATTTAATTTACTTGATATAAATTTCGAAGTTCCACTGGATAGAAAAGCATTTAGCCTGGAAATTTAATTTTCCGAGCAAAAATGTACTGATTTTTATTTAGTTTTTGAAATTGTCGGGCTTAATGAATCTTTATCACTGGGGATAAAGCATTTTATGTTATAATTTAGTCGTCTATTTTGGATAATTGTTAGTGCTTCTATAAATTTAAGGCGATTGTAAAATGAAAGCATATGTAATTGAGTGTCGCTTAATTACGACTGTTTCTCAAACCTCAGTGTTGTATACAAGGTGTATAAAACTATTTTTTAATTGCTCAACAAATGGTCCATATGCCATGTTTTACTCAGCGGTTTGAACAATAATTAAAGGCATGGATCTATGACTTGACAGTCAGGTGAAGGCGCCACTAAATTTTTAACTAAGAATATATAAATGATTTTTAGACATTGAAATTAGGACAGTAAAATTTAGAGATCTACCTACTACGCTAGATAAGAATATCGTGAAAATTGACGTTAGCTTACCAAAATGAATATTTGAATTCAAATTAAACTGTTTAATTAAATATTAACAACTTTCACATACACTCCAAAGACAATTAATACTATCTTAAGTCAATTTGAGGTTGTTGTATCGCCCATAAACCAATGCGAAGATTTTCTATAATGTATTTCATCTAGATTATCAGACTGTTAAATCAAAGCAAAATAAGATACTAAGTTTTAATCTATGTTCTATAACATTAATATTGCACAATCCCTATTTTGAATTCTAACCACATGTTGAATTCTAAAGGTCTGACTAAATGCAGTCATTCACGAAACACTATAAATAGGACATATTTTAGTAAACTTACTTTATTCTAAGTCAGCCCCATGGCAGCGATAATATCATTAGACTAACAAACAGTTACAAAAATATACTAAATAAATAAGATAAACTGTGGAGTAAATATGTATATATAGCCAGTAAATATCTGAGGATGAAAACGAAATGAGCTCAGTTCGATACCGGTATCAATGCGAAAAATTAAAGCTACAAACTGCAGGTGTGTGAAAGAAATTACTACCATGAGGCTTACAACCAGCGACAGTAAAAATAAATCAACTAATTATCATAACATTAGCAAAATGATCTATCTACTCGAGACAATATCAGATAGGATGATGAAGAAAACAAGTATCTCTAAAGCAATTATGATAAAAGTCAGAAATATATATGATAGACGATAATAGATAACCTACAGCTGATTATCGGTAAGTTCAATAAGCAAAAATGCTAAGCTTAGAAATAAAAACGAGAAATAACGGTAGTAGACACGATATAGAAAGCCAACGGCCTACAGTCGTTTAGTAGTAAGTTAATTAATCAAAATGATAAATAACGGTAATAGGTATGATATATGAAAGCAAACGACCTACAGTCGTTTGACAGTAAGTTCATGAATCAAAATGATAAATAACGATAATGGTTACGATATATGTAAGCAGACAATCTACAGTCGTTTAACGGTAAATTGTTTAAACCAAACCGTAAATAACGATACTAGAGATAATAAACGGCCATTATTAAAAAGGTAGGTCCTACTTGTATCTAGTAGAATTGCAGACGTGACAACCACCGCCGTTTCTTGCGAAGCTTCGCACGTCTCCACCATGTGGTCGTATAACATCGGCAATAGCCTGTATACGGCAAAATGGAACCGGGAACTCTCTACGTCGGCATAGAAAAGGCCGCTGACGGACGCTCAGCCCCAAGGGAGGAAATTCTGTACCACAAAAGGATCCTAGTTAAATATAGGGATACTAACATGTAACAATCCTTTTTTTATAGGCAGGGTAACCACATTATCACACATCGTTTTTGAGCAATATGGCCGATAATTTCAGAAAATGCACATACTAGCTCATTTGTCATTTAAAGCCAAAAAAAAAATTATATACCACTTCTGTTAAGAGGATGCTTCAAACTGATCGTCTTTCGAGCGACTCGGAACAGCATTCCTGGATACTGGTGGATTGTACTCGGAAGTAAGATAGCGAGAGTATCGACAACACAAATCGACCAGTAAATGAAAAAAATCGCACTATCAGATTTTGTAGTATTTACAACGCTACAGTTGCTGAGGATAATTCTTTAAAAAGAAAATCTCTATCTATACATACTCTCGCTTTAATATATACACGATTTTTCAAAAAATCAAGGCACGTGCCTAGTTTCTTAAGTGTAATATACGACGTTTTAATGATTTTGAATATCTTCAATCTAATTCTGCATATTTTTGTATAATATGTCATGAATCAAAATTTAACGGCTTTCGAAATTTTTAATATTTAGATACCTGCTGTTGCCTGGCGATAAAGGTTTATTTTTCAAATGTTATGGCACCGATGTTTCAAGTTATTGATTATTGAGTTATTTGATTGTTAAAAGGGTGAAAATGATCAAGCTTTATGTCAACAATAATAATAATAAGGCTACAAGAACATGAGAACCGTATAGGGAACATACTCAGAATATCTCTGACTACCATCTATCTGTACCAACAGCTATAATTAATACGAGGAAGCTGTTGCTGGAAGTAGCAGCTCTAGTGAATAGGGAAAAAGGACAAAGCAAAGAAGTGAAGGAAGAGTTCTTAATATTTTGCTTTACTGTCAATAATCTGTCAGAAATTGTGTCAGAGAAATAAAGTATGGGCCACGAAGCAAGAGCGTAAGTTCTGGAAGACTTCAGAGCAATTAAATCAATATGAATTATAAAACTAGGCCACAATTTGTTAGATACTTATCTCAGTGCAAACATAGCCTTACCAGTAACCCTAAAATATATGTAAGAAACGGAGTCAGCTATGTCTGGGTTGATTGACAGTCTTGTCGGCGTCATATCAACGGTTGTTTCAAGTAATTTTTAGTTCCTAAGAATTTTGTAAGTTTTGACATAATATACGATAATGGAAATCAAGAAGTGGTAGTCATTTCATTCCAAAAGGTAAAAACATAACAAACGTCGAACAAAAAAGAAGAACTCATGACATTATTAAAATTTCAAGAGAGAGTTTTAATCAAGTTGCAAATTATTTGAATAAAATTTTGTATACCGATATGGCGATACTTGCCACTGCCGGTATTTATAATAGGAAAAAATTTCAAATTGGGCTGACGAAAGTCTACAAGTCGTAAGTTGATTAGACGACTAACCAAAAATTAACCAAATCTATTAAAATTGATTATAACGTATTAGAACCAGCTCAAATAAGTGAAATAAGTTGAGACTAAGTAGACTAAGTGAAATAAACCAAAAGTTGATTAGACGCCTAACCCAAACTAACCAAATCTATTAAAATTGATTATAACGTATCGAAACCGACTGAAATGACTATAATAAGTAGACACAAAGTGAGACTAACCGGAAGTTGAATGGACGACCAACCAAAACTAACCAAATTTATTAAACTTAATTATAACGTGTCGGAACCGGCTCAAATGACTAAAATAAGTTGAGACTAAGTGAAACTAACCGAAAGTTAAATAGACGACTAACCAAATCTATTAAAATTAAATAAAACGTATCAGAACTAGCTCAAATAAGTAAAATAAGTTGAGACTGAGTGAAACTAACCGAAAGTTAATTAGGCGACTAACCAGAACTACTGACCAAATTTATTAAAATTTATTATAACGTATCGGAACCAACTCAAATAAGTAAAATAAGTTGAGACTAAGGAAACTAACCAAAAGGTGATTTGACGACTAACCAAAACTAACCAACTATTAAGACTGATTATAACGTATCGGCGCCGGCTCAAATGAGGAAAATAAGTTAAAACTAAGTGAAACTAACTGGAAGTTGATTCGACGATTATCCAATACTAACCAAATTTATTAAAATTGATTATAACTTATCGCAACTGACTCAAATGATTAAAATAAATTGACACTAGGTGAAACTACCCGAAAGTTGATTCTACGATTAACCAAGACTAACCAAATCCATTAAAATTGATTATAACGTATCATAATCGGCTCAAATGACTAAAATAAGTTGATATTAAGTAAATCTAATCTAATGTATTAAAATTGATTATAACATATCTTAACCAGCTCAAATAAGTAAAATAAGTTGAGACTAAGTGGAACTAACTGAAAGTTGATTAGGCGACTAACCAAAACTAACCAAATCTATTAAAACTGATTATAACGTATCGGAGCCGACTCAAATAAGTAAAATAAGCTAAGACTAATTGAAACTAACCGAAAGCTTATTCAACGATTAACCAAGAATAACCAAATCTATTATAACGTATCGTAACCGGTTCAAATGACTAAAATAAGTTGATATTAAGTGAAACTAACCGAAATTTGAATTGACGACTAATCAAAACTAACCCAATCTATTAAAATAGTTTAAAACGTATGGGAAACCGTTCAAATGACTAAAGTAAGTTGAGATTGAGTGAAACTAACCGAAACTTGATTGGACGACTAACCAAAATTAACCAAATCTATTAAAATTATTTATAACGCGTCGAAACCGGTTCAGATGACTAAAATAAGTGGAGACTAAGTGAATCTAGTCGAAATTGATTGGACGACTAACCAAATCAATTGAAATTGGTTACAACATATCGGAACCGGCTCAAATAAGTAAAATAATTTGAGACTATGTGAAACTAACCGGAGCTGATTAGGCGACTAGCCAAAAGAAACCAAGTATTGTGCCCTGATGTACACCCGCGTTAATGGTGAATGCGTCTGAGATCTGTCCATCAACTGCAACGTGCAGAGATCGATTCTTAAGGAAACTGGCAAGCCAGCTGCAGGGAACGGCTGGCAGTCCGAAGGACGGCAGTTTGTTGAGCAGTCCGTCATGCCAAACTCTGTCGAATGCCTTCGAACTATCCAACGCAATCGTTTGAGACTCTCCGTAGTTCTCAATTGTCCTACTCTATATATGAGTGACATATATCTCCTGTCGATCTCTCTTTGCGGAAGCCGTTTTTATTATCGCTGATTATTCTGTTATTTTCGAGGTACTTGAGTAGTTGCTGATTGACTGCAGGTTCCATGACTTTGGAGATTATTGGAGGCAAGGCAATTGGGCGATAGGTTGAGGGCGTGGTTTTCTTGCCTTTTTTGGAACAGGTTGCACTCGAGCGACTTTCCAAGAAGATGGGTAAATTCCTTTTCCGTAAGACAGAGAAGAAGGTCTGGAAGAAACGGGTGTTAGTTCGTTGGCGCAGTTCTTTAACACGATGGCAGGTATTCCGTATAACGTATCAGAACCAGCTCAAATAAGTGAAATAAGTTGAGACTAAGTGAAACTAATCAAATGTTGATTAGACGACTAACCCAAACTAAAAAAAATCTATTAAAATTGATTATAGCGTATCGGAACCGACTCAAATGACTAATCGGAAGTTGATTAGACGACTCACCAGAACTAACCAAATTTAGTAACCTTAATTATATCATATCGGAACCCACTCAAATGACTAAAATAAGTTGAGACTAAGTGAAGCTAACCAAAAGTCGGTTAGACGATAAACCAAAACTAACCAAATCTATTAAAATTGATTGTAACCTATCGGAACCAGCTCAAATAAGTAAAATACATTGAAAAGCAGTGAAACTAACCGATAGTTGATTAGACGGCTAGCCAAAAGTAACCAAATCTATTAAAATTGATTATAACGTATCGGAAGTGACGCAAATAACTAAAATAAGTTGAGACTAATTGAAACTAACCGAAAGTTGATTAGTTGACTAATAAATCAAAATTAACCAAATCTATTAAAATTGATTATGATGTATCGGAACCAGCTGTAAAATAATTTGAGACCAAGTGAAACTAACCGAAAGTTGATTAAACGACTAACCAAATGTATTTAAATTGATTATAACGTAACGGAACCGGCTCAAATAAGTAAAAAAAAAATTGAGACTAAGTGAAACTAACCGAAAATTGATTAGACGATTAACCAAATCTATTAAAATTGATGAAAGTTGATACTAAGTGAAACTAACCGCGTTAAATCGAGGATTGAGAGACGAATCGATTGCAGTTTTTACAACTACCACTTATGTTATAAATTGTAAAAACGATCGAAACTTGAAGTAATATGCATTTATGTGGTATATTTTGGTAAACGAAACTTACGTAATCTGCTAAAAGTAATTTTTTACATTAGATTAAGTTAAGGATGGGTGAAGGTGACTTTTAGTTTCTCACGACAGACTAGTCGTGTCTCATATCGTTAGATCGAGGAATGTCAGACGAAACAAATGAAAATGGTCTTTTGCTTTTTCAACCACACTTATAAGGTTATAAATTGTAAAACGAACGAAACTTCAAGTAATATGCATTTTTTGGTATATTTTGTTAAAGTAAACTTACGTAATCTAACCTGGTCTCACCCAAACTTCTATCAACTATTATATTTCCACACAAATATGAGTTTTCTCATATCTCAAATTTAATAAGCGTTGCATTCTGCTTCGGCATTTTCAATGTCCCCCCCGGTTGCATCTTTGTGAAGGACTATGAATTTTTTATCAATGAACTATCACTTGAAATTCGGCAAAATATAATTTTGCAACAAAATGGAGTACCTTCCTATAATTCTGTGTAATAATTATCTAGTGTGTGTGATTAAGCATGGAATGATAAACTGGCCTGCGAATGTCCCATATCTAATGTTCATGGTTACTTTCTTTTGGAAGCATTTGAACAATACATTCTATCTATAGAGAAAGAAGTAACATATTGAATATATTCAGAGAAAAATTGTTGAACAAATAATGTGGTCTCGAGCTAGTGTGCACATATTTTTGGCACATGTGGGAACATCACCATGGACAACTAGTTCACGTCAATCCCACTTATGGAAACTTTGCTTCATGAGCACGAATTAACTGTAATTGGAACCCTAAGAAAAAAAAGCTTGAGATAGTACTTGAATTGACCAATCGGCCAATACACACTACCATGTTCGGATTTACAAACGATCATCAAACTTTGGTCTCCTATATTCCAAGGAAAGGCAAGAATGTTATTATGGAAACCAGTATGCATCTTCATGATTATATTAATCCTGGCACTGGCACTGGTACCGTATTTAAGCCAATAAAATTATACCAAAAGAGATCCCAAATTCCATCAAGTTACCATCAAAAGGAAAGCCCTGGTTCGACAAAAGATGCGAAAGAGCTGTAGGAAGGAAACAGCAAGCCTATAAGTACTGGCAGCAAAATCAGACCGCTGAAAATCGCAATTATTTTATCGAAGCGAGAAACGAGTGCAAGCGTGTGATCGACGAAACTAAGGACAAACACAATCAAAGGATCAGGAATAAACTTTTGCAAAGCCACAGTGGCTCCAGGAATTCCTGGTCGGTAGCAAAGGCAGTAAGTAACAACTTTACAAAAACGCCTCTCCCACCTTTGACGGACGAACGTGGCATCACGGCGACTACAGCCAAGGAAAAAGCAAACATGCTCGCCAAAATGTTTTCATCGCACTCTACCTTAGACGTGCCCCAAAGCAAGACTCTCCCCACTATACCGAACATCAACACCACCATGGCAGAAGTCAAGTTTTCTCATCGTGATATTCGCAAAATCCTTAAAGAACTAGATCGCAAAAGGCATCAGGACCGGACGGAATACCTGCCATCGTGCTAAAGAACTGCGCCAACGAACTAACACCTGTTTTTTCCAGGCTTTTGTCTCTTTCTTACAGAAAAGGGATTTACCCATCCTCTTGGAAAGTCGCTCGAGTGCAACCTGTTCCAAAAAAGGCAAGAAAACCACGCCCTCAAACTATCGCCCGATTGCCTTGCTTGCTCCAAAGTCATGGAACGTGTAGTCAACCAGCAACTACTCAAGTACCTCGAGAGCAACAGAATAATCAGCGATAATCAATACGGCTTTCGCAAAGAGAGATCGACAGGTGATATATTGGCCTATGTCACTCATATATGGAGTAGGGCAATTGAAAACTACGGAGAGTCTCGAGCGATTGCGTTGGATATTTCAAAGGCATTCGACAGAGTTTGGCATGACGGACTGCTCAACAAACTGCCGTCCTTGGGACTGCCCGCCTCTCTCTGGAGCTGGCTGGCCAGTTTCCTTAAGAACCGATCCCTACACGTTGCAGTCGATGGACACATCTCGGACACATTCACCATCAACGCGGGCGTGCCTCAGGGCGCAATACTTTCACCAACTCTGTTCCTCATCTATATTAATGACCTGCTGATCGAAACGAATAATCCTGTTTACAGTTTTGCAGATGACAGTACCCTTGTCTCCCACTTTAGATCAGAAAAACCCTTACCAGCGACTGAGACTCATCACCGCAGACAGGAGCAGATTACAGCAATTAATCAAGACCTGGAGAAAGTTCAAACTTGGGGCAACCGAAATTTGGTCCAGTTCAATGCAGCAAAGACCCAAGCAGCAACGTTTACTAAGAGGGCCAATACAGCGGGCCCTGACATCATTATGGCAGGATCGACCATTCCTTCATCCTCGTCAATCGGGCTGCTGGGTGTCTCGGTCAACAGCAATATGTCATGGCATGATCATGTTGCTAACATCGCAAAATCAGCCTCCCAGAAGCTTGGTGCGCTATTTCGCAACAAAATACTCTATACACCGCAGCAGTTGCTCTTGCTGTACAAAGCGCAAATAAGACCGTGCTTAGAATATTGCTCACATATCTGGGGTGCCGCACCAAAGCATACCCTAAAGCTACTAGATTCCATTCAGAAGAGGGCTGTGCGTCTCGTCGGCGATCCGGAGTTGAGCCGGAATCTGGATAGTCTGGAACATCGCAGACATGTGGCCGAGATGTCTCTGTTTTACAGATACTTTCACAGCAGATGTTCCCAGGATTTGGCCCGCATAATCCCGCCCTTGGCAACTCCTGTCAGGCAGTCCCGACAGACGGCAGGAGCGCACCAGTTCGTCGTACAACTAGAAACACCTAGAACATCGCTTTACCAGAACTCCTTTGTCTGGCGCACTGCATCACTGTGGAACTCACTTCCAGGACATCTGTTTCCCACTAATTACAACCTACAAATATTCAAGAACCGGGTCAATCAACATCTTCGCACACACACCGCTCGTCGAGCGCCATAGGATCTACCTTTAGTGTGTGTGCCACTGCCATAAAAAAAAATGTTGATGTTGTGGATAAGCTTTCTGCTAGCTACGACTGCACCAGGAATACTAGGAGATGACCAATGGATATTTTTTACAGAATATTAAATATTACCGGTATTCATTCCAGTGTTATATTTAATGCCAACAACACTGATAAAATTGTGAAATTTTTTGAAGGAAATTGCTAATGGGTTAATTTGTACACATTTGCAAGAACGGGCTACCATGAATATTCTTCCACCTAACCTACGACCTAAGAATTAAGTGGAAATGAACCGAGGGAGGCACAAGAAAATGTTACACTTGGAAGATTGTTAGTATATTACTATAACTCAAATAAAAAGCCAATTTGTTACTATAAAGGTTTCTATAAATACACTTTCCTTTTTAGTTATTACTTCAATTTACTAAAAATATAAACTGAAAGATAAGCTCAGGGTGTATAGGTTCGGAGCATGCTGGTTAAAATTTATTTGCTATTCTAGTTGTTGCGAAAAGATGCAAAATAAAAGATTAGAAAATTCAAAATACAATTATTCTATTTAGATTTCCTTCTAACAAAAATAAAGGTTGAAACCTAAGATTCTATTGAATGTTCTGGGTGATATCTGCACTTTAATCACCTTATGGTTCCTCCGAGCTTCCTGGAGAGTGTTACTGAAAATTGCTGGAGTGCCTAGGATCTGTCCTGTGACGTCACTGGAAACTGTCCTGGCTAGGCGAAGTGCGTGTGGACTCAATAGCATGAAGAAAAAAAACAGAACAGGCCAGTTAACGACCTCACCAAGAATGTTGATAACTCTGTATCAATTTGGCAGAAAACGTCATTTATCTTAGCTTAGGTTTTTAATATAGAATTTGACAAGAGATAACTAGAAATAATTCTTACCAATTGACAATGCTGAAAAATGCCGAAACACGCTGAAGGAAAATATGATATTTGATTAAATATACCTCCGCTAATTTGCACAGAATTGTGTCTGTAAACAATTATGTTTTCAGGATTAAATATTTAATTAATAAATAGCTATCTATGCTGAGGCATAATATCGTCATGAACACTATTTCAGTTAAGCGAAAAAACAATTATTATAATAATAAGGCAAAAACAAAAGTGAAATAAATAAATTAGTAATCAGAATTCACTTATTGACTGAACGCTGCTTTCTAACTCAAAAAATCCGCTTAATTCAAAAACGAAGATAATGACAAATTTAAATAAAAATAAAGAAACAAAGCAATTGTGATCAGGTACCCACCACGGTCAAAAAAGGCTTGAGAAGGTGCTTTCTAAACATCTGAAGTGACCATAAAATACTTATATAGGCCGAACAATAACTGACTACGCTTAACTCTAATCCCACGTATAACCCATAACAACAGATAGCGATACTATAGAGAACTAGGTCAGGTCTCCTACACTATAGACGGTTTTGGCTATTAACTTCTAAATTTTGCTACCTCTAACTAGAACCTAAATGTGAACCCTATAGACCAATATGATCGATTCTATCAGTTGGGTTGCTTAACTGAAACTAAAATTTAATAACTCCCCTCTTTTGTAAGATCAAGTCTTTTCTTCTCTTTTCAAAAAGCCTTAAGCCTCAAAAAACTGATATTACATATGCCCTATAGGCAAAAACATACCCCACGGCTAAAGAACGTGGTATATGAAACGATAGCAGGCAGACACTACAACAGACAACGCTTGTCCATATACCACCCTAAATATCGGTTTAATTCAAACGATTTGCGAAATAAAATAAGATACCTATAAACGGGATATCAGATATTCACGTGTAAATGGCCCATGCTAATTCACGAATTATCACCCGTAATATTACATGCCAATTGAAAGCTTAGCAGTTTTATTCTTGTAATGCTCAATTACCTAAAATACAAACCCAATTCACATAAATTTTCAAGTTCACAATCGGTGGTACAGCCTTAAGTGCAGGTAACAATGGCGGCCCCCAGATTTTAGACAGTGGGGAAGGGTCGTGGTGCCTGAAGGCCACGCGGTTAACTTTTCGCTATGCCCTGATGCTGGATCTCCAGTGAGATTCGACCAATAACCACGAAAAAACTTCGAATGGGAAATAAAACAACAAAAAACTACCACCCCAATTAAACATCAATAACAAGTGTATATTCAGTATTGGTGACTATACTTTTGAATTAGATAAGAAAAAAAATGCTACAGGAAGAATACTTTGTGTACGTAGCTATATCTATTAATATATATACTAAAGATGGATGATTAAAAGTAACGGTTTAAATTAAGTATAACTTTGTGTTATATCTACGGCGCCCTATGAATACGAAGACGTGATCACGTGTCGTTTACATGCACTTGATTGGTGCTATTAACATACGGTACACAAATATGATAACTTCTTGAAGACTACACTTTAAATAAGTCAATAAGCTAGAAGCTGACGTGCGCCAGAAACTAGTTTTAACCGTTAGATAAATAACGGAATATCCAAGGTTAAGAAGTATCTTATGAAATTTTGTACTTATATACTTTTACGAAGAGATCTAGTTCAAGTGTACTAGAGATTAATGTAAGTAAAATATTCACATATTAATAAGTATCCGTACCAGAGGTACACCTATATAAATTCACATCGATGCTATGTTTACACATGACCAGTTCCAAAAATATTCATCACACAACGCTGAAAAGAAGTTAAACACGCAATCAAGACTACGCTGGAAAGAAGTAAAACACGCAATCAAGACTACGCTGAATATAAGTAAAACGCGCGATCAAGATTACGCTGAAATTAATTAATAACACGCCAATCCTATCCAGATTAACTGGAGAATCCATTATACCTATTCTAACTATTGAGAATAACCCAAGTTACTCCCAAATAACTTGAAGGTAGCTATATTGTAGCCAAGCAACCCCCTTAATCACTTAACATTAAACAAATTCACCCGAAACTTTGCTTTAAGTAGCCCTAAATCACCATAAGAGAAAAAAATAATAAAATAAAATAAAATAAAAAGTCTCTGAATACATTAGATAATATCCTAAAATAAGACTTATCTGATCCGTTATCAAGCCAATAGGATCCAGGTGTTCATCAAATCGCTGGAGCGTCAAGATCGAGGTCACACTTCGTGAGCGTTGAGGCTTGGACCAGTCAACGAGACAAGCCGTTAAGTTGGTGGTTACTCTGAAAACACATCTAGTCGGAGGAGTCTCAGTTTGCAGTATGGAAACCAGGAAGGCACTGGAAATCCGTAGACCAAAAGCAACCACTACCGGGAGTAGGAAACCAAGAGAAAGAAAAGGAAAAATAAAAACCCCTGAAACAAATTGGGCAAATTAAAACGGTGACCAAGCCAAAATATAAAGGAAACAGATACGGAACCTCAACAAGTAACAGATCAAACCAATAACTGTTCCAAAATTACTTAAACAACATATCTTAAGATGTTAAATGGGGTTCAAGCGTGTGGCAGCTCTCGAAAGTCAAACCCTCAAAATGGGTGCAGGTGGACGAATCTGCAAATCTTCCCTCATCTGCTTACTCGGGCACTGCATATTTTACACTAAATATCATTCTCTCAACGAAAAATCCCAATTTCGAGAGCCAAGCACTGAAACCTTCTGGTTCCTTCAAGATCACATAAGGACTAAATTGGCTTGCCCTAAAATGACGACGCTAGAAGAATCATCATCGCGCCTGCCCAACATGCCATATTGTCAGCGTCTCTATTTGTGACAAAGTACTAGAAAGGTATGACGGCATACTACTGGATTCGCCAAATCAAGCGATAAAATGACTCACTATTGAAATTATTTAAATTAGTTAGAAGTTACCTTTTAGATGCTTAGTGGGAATACATAACCCACGCGTTATGCGGCAGTCAAAATTATAATCAGCACATGCCACTAATAGCGTTATGCCAAATAAGGCATTAACTTGGCAACAGTGTCGACCATGAAGACCATGCACTTGCCAAGAACCCTGTCAATTATTATACCGCCAAAATTATATCCACATAACTATATGAAACATAGAACAATTTCCTTACCGTAGTGCCGGACCAACTCCGAGCGAAAATATTATCGAAATTTAATAACGCATAATCAGTGGAATACTCCGTCAATATATAAGCCTAGAGTGCCAAACATTGATACCATCCAATACAATCAGCAAACTCAAACGTATGATAAATAAATCCTATAGATAAGCAACGCAACTGAGTGGTTCTCGAGTCGATATCGATTGAGGGACCCGACGCGGCGTTCGACGATCGACTATGAGTCTATGGTCCCAATCCGACAAGTGACATTCATACTTCTAACTAAACATCATTGTATCATTCCCAAAAGGAAAATATTCAAATAAAATCACCTAAGTAAAGCAATGGATTACCAAATCTAAATCAATGAGACAATTACCACAGTATGACCATCAAATGTACAAAAAGTAAGTTCCAATTTCAGTGTTAGATCTTCGTAAATAACCCTGCAATATTATTCATGCTTGCATTATATTCCAATTACTTTGCTAATCTGTAACCAATCTATCACTATTGTTTTCTTTTAGACACAACTCTCCAAGAAAGGCTGAAATACATTCCAGATGCTCAAAATATCTCGAAACAGCAATAATTAGCCAAGTCGAAGCCAGAGGGTGGCCGTCAAGGTATATTATAGAACTAAAATAAAGAAAATAAGCCAAGTGGATAGACGAAGGGTTCCTTTTTTCCCATTTAGAAAGGCAGCACAATAAGACAAAACCAAGGGGACAATACCAATATACAACTAAGCTTTGTGGCTGCAGCTGGGAACGAGTGTAAAGTTAGCCGTTCATATGAAGGCGTGTACATTTGCTATGTATAGACATAAGTATGAAATATTTGCTTTGAAATACCTAGCTTAATGGATTAGGTTCCATGCTTTACCAATACTAGTACTATTGCGATGTTTATATAATTTTTGTAGTCTATTTCAATAAATAATATGATGTTTGATTATCTCCACAGAAATACGTTCCATCTACTGTCGTCCTACGTCAATTTTATTTAAATCTCCTTCGCCATTTTCTCCAGAAAACAGGTTATCTTATATAGCATCGTAGCCTGTTACATTCTATCTTCAGACTTTTAAATATAAGAAAACTTGAAATAAATTCAAATAACACAATAAATAAAGAAAATTAAGAGCCTATCTTCTCAGCCCTCTCAATCTGGTCGCCGGTACAAGAATTCCTGTCCTATCTTTCTATTCAGAATAATTTCTTGAAAAAAAATTGCACCGACCGACGGACGGCGACGCG
Source organism: Pissodes strobi (assembly GCA_016904865.1). Taxonomy (NCBI): domain Eukaryota; kingdom Metazoa; phylum Arthropoda; class Insecta; order Coleoptera; family Curculionidae; genus Pissodes; species Pissodes strobi. The sequence goes on along the minus strand of MU182998.1, from coordinate 28,590 downwards.
CAGTCGTTACAAATATTTTCTTTTTCTACCATACGAAGCGACCGATTTCAAACATGCCAGCTGCATATTTGAAATTATATATCATTTTTAAATAATATATTCTGCTACTGTATTTATATTAATTCAACCATAATATTAATTTTCATTTCACAATAACTAAATAATTATCGAATGACATATTTAAAAGACAAAAAAATGGTTTTAAACGAACTTGATGGGCAACACAAGAATTCATTATTTATTAATATTTTCAAACTGTTTAATGCGGAATTTTCAACACTGTTGTTACCGGGTCGGTTCAGACTGTAATTTAAAATAGGTTGAAGATGCAAAGTTATGATTTTTATCAGAAGTAAGTACAAGTGAACTCGGAAGAACATGATGGTATTTATTTATTAAAATTATTATAACAACATGTTCGCATTGTGACTAAAAAACCAGAAAAACGCGTTTTCCTTGCTTTGTCACCGCTATCTGTCCATCATGCAGGACAAATTTAAATTTTCAAAATAAGTAGATGTACTGTTTTTACATAAAAATTGATAGATTAATCGACTACCTACTTACCTGTATGAAGATGAATCGTAACTTTCCGAGCTTGTCTTCCGATATGATTACATTGTAGTTTCTGCATCACCATACCCATCGATACGTTTTTAAAGCATAACATTTTTTATCTTCAACCCGAGCTTGCTATCGCACCTTGATGCTTACTCATTCTGTTTTAGAGCAAAATTGCCCGCCTAAGGGGCATGTGGTTGGGAGGGTTGTAATATCGGAAGACAAGCTCGGAAAATTATGATTAATCTTCATACAGGTAAGTAGGTATTCGATTAATCTATCAATTTTCTATCGCTTGTCTTCCGATATGATTACATTGTAGCTGTTTAAAGCTAGATGGTGCAATTTTGCATTATTCTACCTCCAATCCTGAGAATACCACAAAAAACACAATTAAGGCAGCAAAGTCGTTCAATTCAACTCTTTTTTTAAGTATTAAAAAAAGTCAATGAAAATTCTGTCCTATAAATTCCTTAACCACTTAAATAAATATATTTTTTGCCATACGCTCCCAAAAATAGCTATTTTACGGACTCATTTGAGTCCGTAAAATGCTTCTTTTTAGGCCTAGTCCCTAAAAGTCGTCATGGCAACCTTTACGGACTATTCCAAAATTCCTGAATATGTCTAAATGTCAAATTTCGAATGACATGACAAAATTGTCAAATAGTTGCTACGATATCAATTTCTAAGCTAACTTTGTCGTACATTATGATTTCAAAAATTTTGGTAAATTTGCAAATTTAGGCGTTCTGAAGAATTGCAAAAAGCGTATAAATAAAAATTAAATTTTGGGAGCGTATGACAAAAAATAGTGTTTGTCACACGTACCTAAATGAAGTTTTTCAGGACTCTTCTGCTATTCCGGACTCGGCTAACGCCTCGTCCGGAAACAGCAATGATTCGTCCTGAAAAACTCCATTTTAGGTACTTGTAACAAAAATAACTATTATTTAACACATATTATTGACATACAATCAGAGCAAAACAAATATTATAAATTGAACCTTAGGCAACGGAATACTTAAAAGGCTACCTATGAGGGCTAAGATATACTCAAATTTAAAATTGTATTGGCAAATATGTCACTGGGCGTACCTAGAGGTCGAGTATAGAATCTGAAGAAGTGTCAGATTTTTAGGACTCTACCCTGCTATATTCTTAATGAGATTTATGTTTACGTCAAACACACTATATCCGATAAAGACGTTAACGTTCATACCATACCACTGTTTTTAAAAACTAAGTTGATCCACCTACTCAAGGTTTGAGTTATTGCGTGGTGATGTGGTTTTTTGAGAGTTAAGAATAGGGATCTATAATTGGAATGAAGGTGCACGGTGACTTTAATGTACTGTTTTATAGAATTTGCGACACATAATAGGTAATTCTGGTTTTTGAAAATACGGAAAATAGGCTGGTTTTTATAGGGAGCTGAGGTTTAAATTTTTTCCAAAATCTTCAATTTTGACTGTAGAGTCTCTATTATTGTCGATCGTAATTTTGCTTAATGTTTGGATCCGATGTGCTGAACTTAGTGCCATAAGTGTTATCGTTTTCTTTGTTAGTTTATCAGGTGATAGAGATTGTAAAGGGTAAAGTGTTGATAAATATAGTAATACAGGTTCAACGTTCCATGTAAAATCGTATTTAGGTTTGGGGGCTTTAACTTGTAGCTTCCCTTCAAAAATCTTTTTATTATATATTAATCCCTTTTAGGCGGTGAAACATAAAGTTATCTATAGGTACTTATCAAGACCTAAGAAGCTCCTTTGTTTACTTCGCGGACTAAAAAGTCCAGATAAATGTTTAAAATATAAGTAAAGACATGGAAATTTTGCTGTTACAGAAATTATAATACCTACTTATTAACACAAGCGTTGCATGTTAAATATTAATTAACAATTTGTTTTAACAAAAAATATTTATAGGTACGCCTATGTTATTACTATTAAGTTAGCAGCAGTTTAGACAGCAGGATAACGTTGACAGTGTTGTTTTTAGGTATATTTTATATATCGTTGCATTATTATAAATACATAAATTAAAAATACTAAAAGCGGGTGTTTTATCAACACAAGAACAAGTAAACCAATTTTAAAATCACAACATTGTACTGTTTCGAAGTTCCTTCTGAGATGGATGCAAACATTATTGGGATGGCGTGACCGGAAATGCTTCTTTGAGAAATGCTTCTCAGACAGTTTCCTTGCCACCAGGAAAATTTTCCTGTATAAGAGATGAGAGTCTCTATAGAGAGTAACCAATTTTTACTCGATTTAAAAGTCAACGGTTTCCCAACTAATAAACTAGGAAACAAGGTATACCAGGGTTGTAATAGCCACACAGGTACTACCAATATTCCGGTGGCTTCATCCTGTATAGATTTATCTAATTCATTAAATGTCATAGAAAACAAGGGAAAAGCGTAAAAATACTCATCATGCCAAGAAATTATATTGGTTAAGTTTCGATATCTTACGCTTCCGCCACGATTAATGCAGGATATTGCCGTCTTATTATCAATTCTAAGTGAGACTCCAATATTTTTATTTGATCTAGTAAATAATTGTAAGCCATGACAAGCAACTTTAATTTCTAGCCATGACAAGCCGCTTTAATTTCAAGGTAATTAATATGCTTAGACTTGTCGGCTTCTTCCCAAAACTCGCGACCTTTTTGGCCGTTAAAATAGCCTGTAGGAGACGCAGACGCATAAGAAAAAAAAACAAAATTCCAATGAAAACGTACTAGGCTTCATATTTACAGTATATTCTAGATTGTCTATCCACCAGCTAATAATTTGCTTTGTATCTTTTGAAATTAATATTCTGTCATTTTACGACTTTCCTATTAAGGCTTTAAATTTTGCGCGCCCTTGTCTTTTGATACGATGACGACTCCGAGGAACGGCAGGAGTCGCTGCTACCAAAACACCATTGCAAACTCTCGAATTGTAGTACCTGTCTTGTTAACATATTTTTTAAATTGCTTTTTTTATTGAATTAATTTTCTTAAGAGGTAAAGACCTGGTCGAGGACACGGTCCTCTGAATTAAGTCCTAAGTATCCTAGGTAAGTTATTTTTATGATGGTATTAACTGACTTTTTCTGTATTTATAATAAATCTTAAATCATTTAGGAG
>MU182998.1:0-19885 GCA_016904865.1 Pissodes strobi | reverse complement strand
ACATTAAAATATTTTTATTTTCGTATCATGGCTAAGATTTGCTGATCATTATGCGTATACTTGAAAAGAAGGTCACAAAGGTCTGTACTTATTGTCTGTTAACATTTAGTAATTTCCAACGATTTTCCCATTAAGATAGCTGGTCTCTTCCGATTAGGCCTCGACTGAAAACAAGTTCGATATCTACGAACATACCTAGAAATATCACTTTTTAAAGCAGGTCAATGGCATAACCCAGCGATTCGATGAAAGGCTTTATAAATACCCTAATGACCCGCATTAGTGTCATCATGAAATCACCACTTCCCAAAAAACTGAATTATCCTTTAACTCAGGAAAGTTTGGTTCTACATAGTTATCAATTTGATGGACAGGAGAGAACTTATGATCTAATCACGTATTTTCAGATACCACCGACCGTTTATGTCATTCACCCAGATATATTTGATGTCGAGTTCAACTTCCTCTGGAAGATCTCTAGATAAGTTATCTGGTAGAACGTGACTTCTTACACGCCCGTGAATGACTTCGTGGTCAAAAAATTTCTGAAGCCTTAAAGTCCAGCAAGCAAGTTTATAATGAGGATCTTTTAGATTCTTCAACTATGTCAAAGAGAGACAGTCGATGAACACATTTTTTTATGGTAGTCGCACACACACTCAAAGGAGATCCTATGGCGCTCGACGAGCGGTGTGTGTGCGAAGATGTTGATTGCCACGGTTCTTGAATAGTTGTAGGTTGTAATTAGGAGGAAACGAATGTCCTAGGAGTGAATTCCACAGTGTGCCTGAAAAAGGAGTTCTTATAAAGCGATGTTCTAGGTATTTCCAGTTGTACGACGAACTGGTGCGCTCTGGCCACCTGTCGTGACTGTCTGACAGGCGTTGCCAGGGGCTGGATGAGACAGGCCAAATCTTGGGAACATCTTCCCTGAAAGTATCTGTAAAACAGGGACATCTCGGCCACATGTCTGCGGTGTTTCAGACTAACCAGATTCCGGGTCAACTCTGGGTCGCCGACAAGACGCACAGCTCCCTTCTGAATGGAATCCACCAGCTTTAGGGTCTGCTTTGGTGCGGCCGGCACCCCAGATGTGTGCAATATTTTATTTGCGCTTTATAAAGCAAGAGCAACTGCTGCGGTGTATACGGTTTTTTTTTGTTGAGAAATAGCGCACCAAGCTTTTGGGAGGCTGATTTTGCGGTGTTAGCAACGTGGTCATGCCGCGACATATCGCTGTTGACCGGGACACCCAGCAGTCCGATTGACGATGATGAAGGAATGGTCTATCCTGCCATAGTGATGTCAGGGTCCGCCGTATTGACCCTCTTGGTAAACGTGGCTGCTTGGGTCTTTGCTGCATTGAACCGGACCAAATTTCTGTCGCCCCAAGTTTGAACTTTCTCCAGGTCTTGATTAATTACTGTAATCTGCTCCTGTCTGCGGTGATAAATCTCAGTCGCTGGTAAACGTTTTTCTGATCTAATTTGGGAGACAAGGGTTCTAACTCTCATCTGCAAAACTGTAAACAGGATTATTCGTTTCGGTCAGCAGATCAATAGTATAGATGAGGAACAGAGTTGGTGAACGTATTGCACCCTAAGGCACGCCCGCGTTAATGGTAAATGTGTCTGAGATGTGTCCATCAACTGCAACCTGCAGAGGTTGGTTCTTAAGGAAACTGGCAAGCCAGCCGCAGAGAGAAGTTGGCAGTCCGAAGGACGGCAGTTTGTTGAACAGTCCGTTATGCCAAACTCTGTCGAATGCCTTCAAAATATCCAACGCAATCGCTCGAGACTCTTCGTAGTTCTCAATTGTCCTACTCTATATATGAGTGACATAGGTCAACATATTGTAATCTACTAAAGAAATATCACCCTGCCGTAAGCTTGAACTTGAACTTGGAGATTGCTATATAAACATTAAAAGCAAACTATAAACAACGCGAGCAATCAACGGGAGCGACTTTCAACCTTAAGCATGCCATGACCATCACTTTTTTAACTTAAATACGCTAACGAACCTTCAGTTCTAGAGACTTTAGTCTCGCCTCCAGCTCCCAAGATTAGCCATTTGACGACTGCCTTCCGGTTCTATCCGCTCTTAAAGTTAGCCATAGGGCTGCTTTAGGTTCTAGTCCATTCCTTCCAAACTTGGTACCGGTTAGTCATTTGACGATTGCTAGGACCAGGGGTTTCACAACTCCCATAATAAAGTCCTGACAAGAAGTTTGTCAGAGTTCTGAGAAAGACAAGTGTCTAAATAGTCAGTTAAAAAGTTTAGTGAATTCTTTTAGTGCTCTTAAATAAAACCTAACCCTTAAGAAAAATTATAAATTATAAGACAGTAAACAAAGACCTATAAACAGTACCTCAAATCGAGAAAAAATGCACACCGTAGTAATCGGGTATAATAGAATCTCATTTTTCTGACCAATAATCATTGTTAAAGTTTTATCGTTAATACATTGTTATTGTTATAAACTAAACGTGCTTATTTTATCATCTCTTCTTACCCCACGTAACTCGGTCTCGGTCTACCTCAGTTACCCCCCTGCACGCTGAACTAGGCGTGTCCTCGCGAATAGAACATACATTGGTAGAGTACTGAGACCCCGTCATTGTACTAATCGCGACGCGGCTCTTCTTTAAAAAGTTATTCTTTAAAAAACGCGCTACGCCCTAAACTATTGCTGACAATATCTCATGTCGATCTCTTTTGCGACGGCTCCAAATAGCATCTCAGCTTCTCGACAGTTCATAAAACAGCAAGGTATTCCAGCTTAAGACTCGAATGTTCTGGACATAATAACGTGGGTGCAAGATAGCAAACCACATATTCACAGTTGTAATATTTCCAAGTAAGTACTGCTTCTAGCCTAGAGACAGAAGTATCAGTTTGAACATAAAATGTATATGCAAGATTTGAACACGTGCCAATATAAGGGATTCTTAATCTTCTGTAAAAAAAATTCATGAGTCGCTTCAGGCGAACTTTTAGATCTGTAAAGAAGCCCCGTAAGAGGCCAATGGTATCGGAAAACTTATCAACGAGCCGTGTGACTCTAACAGTTTATAACTGCCTCGACCTTACTGGATCAACAGCAACTCATATTTGGTTTACAACAAAGCTCAAGAATTTTAACTCTAGACTACAGAAATGATACTTCTCTCAGTTCAAAATAAAATTAGCCTTTTTAAGACGAAAAGTACTATTTCTAAATGCTTAAAATATTTCTCTAAAGTAGGCATCTAAACATTTTAGAATGTATGGTTCAAATTCTGGAACAAATAGACTATCAACAAGACATTGAAAAGTTGCGAAAGGGTGTAGACCTAAAGGCAAACGAATGATTTAAAAAAGTATAGTAAATGCGGTATATTGCCAAAAAAACTTTTATAATTAAACTAGCCAATAAGCAACCATACTCTCTGAAGTTGAAAGCTTTTGACCCACGCAATTTCTTAAGAATACCAAAAATATATAACAAAAGACAAGCATGACGGTCAGTAAACTCACTGACTATGACGCAGAGCATTCAGGTTTTATCAGGGTTAGGAACCAGTAGTATTAATATCCGTATCAGAAGGGGTGGCCCCTAGCGGGCCTTCCACTTAGGCCACCAATTGGGTCCGTTGTGCCCCCAGCCCGCATTAGGGATCCTCCAGGATGCCGATCTTCCTTAAGAAAGCCCGCATCTCCTTCAGATACATGACGCACTGAATCTGGCTCGATCGGCGTTTCGCCATAGATCCTGAATCTTGCCGACGCGAAGGCAAGGCATTCCGTAAGTAGATGTTATGGGCTCTCATCGTCCTCCATGCACCATCTACACTCTCTCTTTTCTGCCATTCTCAGCAGAGTTAAGCATACAGTGCCCTGTGTAGAATCCTACCAGGGTCCTGCATTCCATCCTAGGTAGACACAACAACCACCTGGTGAGACTCTTCGCGGGCCCATGTATCATGAGCCTCGTCTGTCTCATCCCCGGAGCCATCCGCCTCTTCAGCCCGACCTTCCGTCCAGGCTTCCAAAGCTCTTTCGCGAACACTGTGGGCGGGGATCAGGCCGTGCGGAGACTTTTTTGGCTAAGGCGTCAGCGGCCTCGTTTCCCGGTACACCCGAGTGTCCCGGGACCCAGACCTTCGTTTTTCATGCAAGTTTAATTACCCAGCTCGTACACTCCCTCACCAACAAGGTGCGCGCGCGGACCGACTTCAGCGTCATGAGTGCGGCTTTGCTGTCGGAACAAATGAAAATCCTCACGACACCGACATTGAGACTTAGCGACTACAAGATCCCCACAGTACGCACCAGCTCCGACAGTGATCCCATTCTGAACCCGTCTGTGAACCAGACTACTCCATCCCAGGATCCCGTTCTTCCTCGATCCGATCCTCCTTCGTAGAGAAGGAGGCTCCAGGATGTAAATGCACAAGTGCAAGTTTAGTGACCCTAATGAAATGTGTACCTATATATCGTCGATTCGATAAGCAAGTCTGCTATCGTTTTCAAGAAAGGCAAAAAACTAAAAATGAAAATGGTTAGCAAATACAATAAAACAGTAAAACATCCTGGAGCCTGGGCCGAAGAGGCTCTATACCAATTCGAACCAAATTTAATCATTTGTGGAGCCAAAGGCAATCAATTCCAAGGTAAAAATGAATCCTCCACAACAATATAGAATATATCTACAAGAAAAGGGATGACTCTACATCCAGCCTGTATCTTTATATATAAATAAACGTAGAATTTTCAATAATAATTTTATTTTCTTGACCTGTTCATCTACTCGGAAGTCAATGCAGTTATATCTCACAAGTGTTAAATCTTTAAAATTCTTAATTTCAGCTTCTATATTTATGTAATCTAGTATTCAACCACCTTCTGATGAAGCTGCAGAGCTTCAAGAAAGTTGACATACATTCTATTTTGTTCACTAATTTTAATAACTATCAGCATATTTCTAATTTGTGCTTCAACTAAGTTATTACATCCCATAAAATACACACAATTTTTTCACCTTACCATTTCTTTAATTACGTCTTCTTTTGAGAATATAAATATTATCGTAATTATAACTATTATTAAACAGAATTTAGAGCTATTGCAGTGAAAATTAAATTGGACCCATATGAAAATAAAACTGAATAAAAGCTAAATCAATAGGCAGATTTAGCCGTCGGCTTAAAGCCATAAATATTCTAGAAACAGCGGATAGTTGGTTGCTCCCTTGCATCCCTCGTTTTTTATATTACGCAATACTTTCCTGGACATAAAATTTCAGGCGCCTCAACGGCTATAAATTTTGCCACCTATTTACCACATACATATGTTCTGTTTTCGTTTTATTAAACATATATTTTGAAAGTGGTAATAAGCGATATTTTTTATTGTAAATATGTGTCAACATATCAACAAACTTTCGGGGAAATCTACAGGGCTTTAGGTAGAAGACAGCAAAAAATACGAATATTAGAAGCTATGGATATCTTTATGAAAAAACTAATATTGAGGGGATCGCAGAGAGCGTAGACAGCTGGGCACTAAATTTTCTAATATAAATATATCAATAAATTTTAAGCACTGAAATTAGGGTAGTCAAATTTAGAAAATACGCTGACTAAGAATATTGAGAAACCTTAAAAGAAATTATAAACTCAATTTGACCTTGCCTTCAGAATACCAAAATAAACATCAAAGATCCTAATTAAGTTATTTATATAAATATTAAATATATTTTCAGATATAACGAGCCCAATGGAAGATTAATTAGGTCTCAAACTTAATTGAGATTATGTATTGCACTTAAAATAATAATAAAATCCTTTATAATAAGTATGACCCAAATTTTAAAAGTTCTGACTAATTTACAGATAATCACAGAACGAACTAAAATATGAATTTTTACGTTCTGACAGATAATCACAGAATACCCATGGCAGCGATAATATCAGTGGACAACCAAAGAAGAAATATTAAATCATTTAAATTGACCTTTGAAGAAAATATATAGTCAATGAAGATTTACAGGAGAAATCGAAGTGAGCTCAATTCGGTGACCTGCTGCTTATGGATAATAACCTAAAGTGGTAGTTATGTAAGGCGGTCTACTGCTATAAGGCTTACAGCAAATTACAGTAAGTGCGTAGGTAGCATTTTGGTAAGTATACGTAATACAAAAAATAAATCAGATGATAATAATAATAATAATCTTAGCAAGATATTTGCCATCCAAGATAATACGCCATTTTGTAATGAAATACTAGTTGTTCGCTAACTGTATACTACTTTTCATAATCTTAAGAATTTTTTTTAGTAAAATGATGTTCGTTTTGAGACTCATTTTTCTTTACGATTTTTTCTTCTTCAGGGGCTAGGTTGTTTCGCCAGAGTTCCTAGAGACAATGCGAACTGACAATGAATACTTAAATATAAATAAATATAAAGATAAATATATCAGAAATTTGCCCTTACAATTCGCAGTGTCTCACAGACCTCTATCCTGCGATAAATTAAAGAACTAAATTCCGAAACAACAATATATTAATTATACAATTAAATTACAAATATGATTGATGAAATTATTTGAAATGAAGTTTATCTGTTAAATAAATTGACTTAGTAGTGAAAGATTAAAAAATTTATTGTGAAAGATCAAAAAAAAAACAATTGGTCTTTACAATTGACTGACTAACACTTAGCTTCGCCCAATTATTCCGTAACCATGCGATCGTATTGGTACCTCCACTGGACCCGTTTCTGCGTGTTCCCAAATTAGTATCTGTTGGGTTTATCGAGGACTTATTTGGTTCACGAAGGATTGGTTTCCTCAGATTGGTTTGGTACAGCAAGGTGCAGATTTATAACATGAAAGGAAAAATAAACTAGTCTTAGACCAATGTATATTGCTAATTAAATAATATTCAAGGAAATATCATGTGAAAATCAGTGACAATGTTACACATATGATGAAGCAATCTACGAATTGAAAATTCACTGGTAAAAGCAGATATAATCAGAAAGTCAAATTAGTTGACATCAAGAAAAATTATAAATAACTACTGTTACTAAAGATATCCTTTTCTTTACTTTAAAATATAAAGTTCATAAGAAAATGATGATTGAAATATAAAATTCAAAAGCAAATAATGGAATAACGTTCCAATTCAGTGACTCTCAGTAAATTTAAATAAAAGATAGCTTTGAATTTGATAATAAATAGCAAAATAGAGGTACAACCTCTAATAACGAGTCTTATAACTCAAAATAAGTAATTTCTATTACTTTAATTTAGGCCCTTGACACATAAACGAAAATTGAGCCCGCATTCGAGATAAACATTTAGATAACAGATAAAACTAGATAAATTTGCATATGCAAGATTAACCTCTCATAAATGTAAAGTAATGTCGGTACATCAGGATTGAGACTAGACAGGGCAAGTGCTAATAATGATATGCTTGATGTAACAAATAAATTGAACATTTAATTAAATGAGCCTGAAAAGAAAAATATTAAAACGAGCAATACTATGAGAAAAAGTTCGGGTAAATTCTACTGAAAATTTAATTTACTACCTGTTCAGGAATATATAGAATTTACTGTTCAATTTGAATGAAAATACGTATAAAATGTGCGTGACCACTGAACGATAAAATAATTACGTTCTCCCTAAATTTGGACTAAGCCTCTTTCAAATTACATGAATTTGATTAATGAGAGACGCAAATATTCACCAATAAATTGGTATTTTACCCAATAGATGACGACTATAATTAAAAAATTTTGTAGATGTAAGCTAATTAAAAGTAAAATATAACAATGCTAAATTCTTGCTTTAGTCAAATAAGACTAAACGAATCATAAACAGATATTAATTATGTATTTAAAAATTAAAGAATTAGTTAAATATATTGCAAGATGAATTAAATATTTCAAGATTAAAAACCAACACTTACCCGTCAACGTCTCAACACAAGATAAAACCTCTCGTAATCAAAATTCAAGACGTTGGACAAAATTGTGTTTGCCGATGTTTTATTGGCTAATTTATAACATGTGATTAACACTATAAACCACGTAGCGTCAAGTAATAAAAATACCCAATATTAAATATAGTAATCTATAGTAAAATAAATTCACGAACTGTAGGTATAAAATAGCTTATTAGCACTTCTAAAATCGTTATTCGCACGAAATAAACCCATTTGTGAATAGATGTCACAGGCGACTTAAATATTAAATATCGAAAATCATTTGCAATTGAATTGAAATTTTAGTGTAGCGGAATAAGCATATATTCGGTTATAACGGTAATGAAGAAAGTCGATATTAATTTGTCACATAATGGTAAGAAACGGTAATTGATACGATAATAGTTATTTATGTACCAAGGGTATTAAGTAAATGTTTATGCCCTGAGGGCGACAATGTTACAAACCCGAGGGCCGCTGGCCAGAGGGTTTATAAGTAGCGCGAGGGCGTACACATCTACTAATACCCGTGGTGCATACAAACTTTTATGTCATACTAGTTCGTTATTGCATTCACAATATGTAAATATTTAAAAAAAATACGAATTCAATTTAATTATTTGAGTTCATAAAGTGTACTTTATGCCCGCATGGGCCATAAAGTGGACTTTATGCCCGCAAGGGCATAAAGTAATCCATTATGTAAATGGTATCTAAGGTATAAAAACACAATAATGTACTGAAGATAAGGTAAGACAAATAAGTAATTATTGGTCTACTTCTATATCATTTTCTTATGTTCATACGGAAGTGGAATTAACTGGCAGTGGTTGGTGGCTATTCCCTAACTCATACGACTTGGCTGGCCCCACTTAGGGAGCTTCCTGTGAAGCTGCACCTCATGCCATGTGGGTCAGCATCACTTCGACAAAGGGTCTCGAACTGGCAGGAATGAAACTGGAGAAACTTTTTAAGCTAGTGAAGTACCAGACTACTATGATAGTAGCGAATATTAGGATGCCCGTATATGTATCTCTTACATTACAAATTCTTCAATATTGGCAAAAACATAATTCCATAAGATGTTCTTTCCACTTTTTATAATTTCGTATTTCGTAATTTATTGTTTAATTATCTAATACCACTACTTTATTCGTGCACTTTCCTAAAATAATACTTTCCTTATAGAGCCGGCAACAACGCATCATCTGAGATGATGTAACAGAAACGAAAACAAAACAAACGATTAGTTTACGAATTTTGCTGCGGTGATTAGTATTATATTTTTATATTTTCCTGAAATCGTGCTTTTAAGTCCGTGAAACGTGTAGCTAATATTTTGCTCTGTATTTAGGTATACAATTTAAATTGTTGGGCGTATTTTTAAATAAGTTAGACGATATATTTCGGACTTAATGACCTATTATAAGATCCGTTCGTGTTTAATTGTATGTTTTTCTCTCGGTTTTGGCTAGATACTTAGTCTAATTATAACTCAAAAGTATTGTATGCCTGGCTGTAACGGAAACGATAAAAATTTACCTAAAATTCATGTTTTCGGTTCTGCAAAGGACGTAAGTTTACGACAAAAATAGCTTAAAGCTATACTCAAGAGCCCACATTCATATTGCAAGTATTCAATTTATTTCTCACATTTTTGTATTCCCTGCAATTTATGTAGACATCGCACACCCTATTACATATTGTTAATTTTTGTTTGCATATAAAACAGGATTTAATAGGTATATACTATTATAGAGTTTTAATGCTCTTTGAAGTTTGGGTTAGTTTGTGTTAGTTTGAGTGTCTTGGTACATGTGTCATGCATGTACTTGACCTTCATTGACAATATTTTTCTTATGTTTTTTATGGTTTCAACTATTTACCAGTCTATTGTCTCTGTATTGACTGTCAGAATTGATAGATTCCTTTACATGATAAATGTGATGACCTCGAAGATGGTAAGGTACAGTCGGTTGACGGACTCTTCACGTGAGTAAGCGAATAGAATCTACTCTGGTAAGAAAAACTTCTCCGGTCATAGAAAAAGACTTGTTCAGTCCGAAAAACTCATCCGGTCGTATCAAAACTTCTCTCCAATCTTTGTTCAGTCGAAAAACCCGTCCGATCGTAAGAAAAAATTGTCTGGTCCAAAACAGACTTATTCGATACTAAAAAACTGGTCCGATCTAAAAAAACTGGTCCGATCTAAAAAACCTGCAAAACATCAACATACTCTAATTTCGGCATAAACCGAAGGAAACATTTGCAGATTGAAGAAGTAAAATAAGATACCAAAGAAAGGAAAGATCAGAAAACTAACTAGTTAACTGTGAAACATTGATAGGGCTCATAGGGCACTTAAAATAAATAAAAATAGCATGAAATAAATAAGGAAAATTATCAAATATTCTGTGAAGTATTCAAAGATAGAACGATTGAAATCAAAACATAAAATGGCTGCAATGAAGATTAAAAAGATATTAGGAACTACCCACGTGTAATTGAACTTTACTCAATATGGCGACACTCATAAGGACCATAGAGTGTTAAATCCCAGTAGAGGAGCGGAATTTAATTTCAAATAAGCAATCAAATTAAAAAGGAAAGGAATCGCAAGGCCTAAGATTCCAGAATAGGGGTCGGTAGATAGATCCACAATGGTACTTCGAAATCTTCCCGTCGCAACCCTATACTGCTGCCTAAACTAGTGACCTCAAAAAGTGACGACGTGAAATATTCCAGAATCAGAGGCGAAGGAAGTTCAGTTTTTTGCCAGACATGGTTATCAACGCCGTTCAGTACATCCATTTCTGCAACAATTGCCCAAGATTAATTAATTGAATACTAATTCAATTAATCAATTACTCTGTCAGCAAAGAGAACAATGCGCTAATCCGTTTTCCCAACACTCAACTAAAACGTATTATCAGTACACTACATCACTTGGCTCGAACACTAGTAATCAGTTTCAACAACGACTCCATCTTTCAGGATTATCAGTTTTATACATGACTTTTGATAAAGAAAACTGCAAACATAAACGTCAATCCAATATCGATCGTACAGGGTGGCCAACTAAGAATGTGAGGTACTGTATCTGGGAAACTATCCATCCGATCCAGTTGCGGCAAAAAATGTAATGATTAAAACGGTCATGAGAAAAACCTGGAAAATGATTTCAAGTTTCTAAAATGACCACTAGGGGGCGTAACTGCAATCTTGAATATAAAAAAGTGATGTTTCTGTGAATTCCGCTATATTAACCTAATAAAAAAATTCCACATATTTGAAGTTGAGGATTATGTAAAACTTTTTTGGCTAATGCTTTTTGCTGTATCTCTAAAAATAAAGTGGTGGGGGGTATACAATTTTTTTTAAATATCACCCTGTATCTGCGAAACGGCTAAGCCGATTTTAACAAACTTGGGGTAGTTCAAAGGAGCTATTCTTGATTAGCGGCTAGGTCGCGCCGGTCTGAATCGTTCCCGATGACGAAATACTGCGTGCGACGCCTCCCCCTCACTCTCTCTTACGACTCCAATGCCATCTAGTGTATGTGGCGTTGACTCGAGCGATTGTATTCGCGCTATGTCTTCGTGATGCAATCAATTTTCAGCATAAATCGTCGTGGTCTAGAGGTTTAGATGGTTGGGTCTCGATTCTGTGGCTATCGGCGGTGGCCGGCGGCTCGGGTTCAAACCCCGTTGCTTTGTTTATTTTTTTTACGGTTAAGTTTCTAAACAGTTTTTTTCTTGATTTTGGGTATGTCGGGTTAGTTTTGGTTAGCAAACAGTTTTTTTCTTGATTTTAGGTATGTCTTGGGTTACATTTGGGTTAGCCCCTGGTTAGTTTCCTTTTCTTGAGCCCCCGTAGCGAGCGGTAGCGAGCGGAGGGCCATGCGAAAGGTGAAATATTACTTATTCTAATACGTGCCCGTACTTTGGATGCACTTTTTACGAAACATACAGCAGCTTGCATGTGTTTCCTCGAATAAATAACACAATCGTGTCGGGAACGATTCAGACCGGCGTGACCTAGCGACTAGCCTATTCTTGGGCTACGAATGTTGTATTATTTAAAGTTTGGTTAGTTTCACATGTCGCCGCTAGAGGGCTATTTTCGACATTCCGACAGAAATGGTTAATTTTCTCAAAAAAATTAAATGCATTGATGTGATTTTTTTCCCATGAAAAAGTAGCTAAATAATGGCTAAGCAAGCTCGCGAAAACCGCATTTCGATATCTTGTTCCTAACCCAAAATATAGGCAAAAAATTTATTACTTACGAAAATCCCTTAATTTTTATTTTTTTTTTACTATATTTATCTCGAATTTTCGCTTTTATAAAAGTTGTGGCCCTGAAAAGGACCGACTTAAAAAAGGAAGGTTTTTAGTGCCCCCGCGAATGCTCGAAATGCTGACCATCACGCTGTATGCATTGCTGAAGCTTCTCATGGGTAGACAAAACTGCAGTATCAATTTCGGCTCTCGGTATAGTTCGTATTGCAGTACGAATCTGGTTTTTCAAATCTTCTCTAGTCGTCGGTTGAGTCTGGAACACGATGTCCTTTAACCGCTCCCATAAATAAAAATCCAAACAAGTTAAGTCTGGTGATCGCGGAGGCCATGGAAACAGACTTCCTCTTCCAATCCACCGCTGTTGAAATACTGCATCGATATGCTCTCGCACATTAATAGCAAAATTTGCTGGGCAACCATCCAACTGCAAAAACAAGTTTTGCCTCGTTTCCAGAGGCACATCTTCCGACAACAACGGTAATTGATTGGCCAAAAATTCAAGAAAGACATTGCCATTTAGGGGTTGCTCAAAAAATATGGCCCAATAATTTTGCCTTCCAGTACGCCACACCACACATTTAAACTCCAATGTCCTTGGTGCTGAACTTCACGCATCCAATGCGGATTTTCTGCAGACCAATAGTGTATATTGTGCAGATTGACTCTCCCATCACTATTAAAAGTGGCTTCATCGGTCCAAAAATTTGAAATAAAAATTCTCTATTTTCGCGTATCATACCTAACATCCAATGGCAATAGTCCAACCTACGATGAAAATCTTCCTCATTCAAAGCCTGATGTAGAACTACATGATATGGATGCATTCTAAAAGCAATTAAAAGAAAAGTTTCAACAAATACCTATATTGTGATAGCCATTAGAAATTACCTATGGTCCTTCAAGATATTTTGAACCGTCGCGTCGTTCGTGCTATTTTCAACTCATGCGAAAACGCTCTTGTGCAAACATGAGGATTTCCTTCAATATACCCCAGTACGTAGTTGATATTTTCTTGTGTTCTTCCAATTTTTTGCCGTTGAAACGCAGGCCGAAAACTACCATTGGCTCGTAAGCTCGCCACTAATCGGGGAAAAACTCTCACATCGCAAGGACGTCGATTTGGATAACGGGCCGCGTAAACTCTTTTAGCTACTGCGGCATTTTGAAGACATTCAAAATAAACCGCAGGCATATCAACAGCTTCATCCTTCGTGAAACGCATTAAACACAAAAATTGCTCAAAATAAAGCGAAACTATTGACAACTATTGACAATTTGAGGAAGAATTATTTATATTTTCATTTGTTTTCTTCCCATGGCCTGCTTCTATTAATTTTATTGTCTACCCATGAGAGGCTTCAACAATGCATAGAGCGTCATGGTCAGCATTTCGAGCATATGCGGGGGCAATAAGAACCTTCCTTTTTTAAATCGGTCCTTTTCAGGGCCACAACTTTTATAAAAGAGAAAATTCGAGATAAATATAGTAAAAAAAATAAAAAATCAAGGGATTTTCGTAAGTAATAATTTTTTTGCCTATATTTTTGGTTAGGAACAAGATATCGAGATGCGGTTTTCGCGAGCTTGTTTAGCCATTATTTAACAACTTTTTCATGAGAAAAAAAATCATATTAATGCTCTTAATTTTTTTTGAGAAAATTAACCATTTCTGTCGGAATGTTGAAAATAGCCCTCTAGCGGCGACATGTGAAACTAACAAAACTTTAAATAATACAACATTTGTAGCCCAAGAATAGCTCCTTTGAACTAACCCAAGTTTGTTAAAATCGGTTTAGCCGTTTCGCAGATAGAGGGTGTTATTTAAAAAAAAAACTTTGAATACCCCACACCACTTTATTTTTAGAGATACAGCAAAAAGCATTAAACAAAAAAGTTTTACATTATCCTCAACTTCAAATATGTGGAATTTTTTTATTAGGTTAATATAGCGGAATTCACAGAAACATCACTTTTTTAGATTCAAGATTGCAGTTACGTCCCCTAGTGGTCATTTTAGAAACTTGAAAATATTTTCCAGGTTTTCCTGTTGACCGTTTTAGTAATTACATTTTTTGCCGCAAGTCTCTACGATGGATAGTTTCCCAAATACAGTACCTCGCATTCTTAGTTGGCCACCCTGTACATCTTAGGTATAGGCATAGTACCTAATTAGATTAGGCATAAATATGTTTATTCAATATAACAGACACAGTGTTAGATTAAACAAACTACATATCCTAAATTTACAAAAATAGCAATATGTTGATTAAAACTTTTTGTTTAAATTCCATGATTTGTATTCAAGGTTCCCATAGCGTTTCGATCGGTTGGAATATATCTGGCTTGTTATCTAGTAAACAATGTTACTAACTGCTGTGTTTGCGATACGGAGGGCTTGCGTTCATTTCCCGTTGGGCACAAGACATGTTTTCTTTATTTTTTAAGGTTATGTTTGTTTATTTTTTTAAATTTGGGTTAGTTCGGATTAGTTGCGCCCCGGACCGAGCGAAGCGAATGGAGGGCCATGCGTGAAGTGAAAATGACTTTTAAGCCCTGTGATCCGATCCGGGTAACGTTGTGTGGCCGCATAGCGCTGAACCCGCAGAATCCACTTGGTTTCTCGAAGCCGCAGTCGAGCCGACCAGCTGATGATCAAAACACTTACCGCCATCGCCGCCGACTGTCTTGTCCGCCTTAGCTGCTACTGTATAAGTTATGTAGGTAACACCCTCTTCCACTCACACTACACTATCTTCCTGAGGCTGGTTCTAGGTCCGTTCCGACCAGCCGCATCTCTACTATCGCTCCGACTAGTCTTATCTCTACTCCATCGCTCTCTCTTACTTCAAGGATTGGCGCTAGGTCCATTTCGGTCAATCCTTTATCTCTGCTTTCAGAGCTGGAGCTAGGTCCGTTCC
The DNA here is from genome assembly GCA_016904865.1 of Pissodes strobi. NCBI lineage: Eukaryota > Metazoa > Arthropoda > Insecta > Coleoptera > Curculionidae > Pissodes > Pissodes strobi. Next base: position 4,690 of record MU182998.1, on the reverse strand, counting down.
GACTAGCTCCACTACTTTCTCTTTCCGAGATTGATGCTAGAGGTTCGTTCCGAGCAGCCCTGTCTTTACTTTTGCTCACTCACACAAAACCTACCTACCTTTATTCCTTACCTTGCCTACCACCTCCACGAAGGCGTAAAATCGTAGTAGCGAAGTACGACCGAAAAGCAGCAACGTATTCGTCTTGCGCATTACGAAAATTGTATATCATCTGTGCAGGAACCCTCATCAGGTCAATTACCGCCGTCGCATCGTATCCATTGTACCGTCATCATCCTACAATACCATTAACATACCATCCTTACTGCCAACATTTCACATCTCCGCAGATATTTTCTTTATCACGCCGCAGGTATTCACCCACCATCAGGAGAAGCTATTTTGCACCGCTGCGCTGTTGGATCGCATAGAAGGCGAGATCCTGATGATTGAACTCGCGGATACCGTAGTCAGGGTCAGCAACGACGAAGTGTTGCTGTACCGTTAGATACCGCGGCATTAATCATAGTCGATTTTCATATGTTCCTACCGTTTTTGCACCCTCCGTTCATATTCTCGTAATAGTTTAGTCAAGGTTAGCATCAGTTTCATAAGGCAGTCGTGATAATCCTTTGGATATTCTTTAGTCAATACATTAGGTTAGCATAGGTTTCATTTCATTTTATCAGAGCATTGAATAAAACATGATTTGTGTTTCAAGTTGACAATAGAGATGCTGTATTAGGTTTTTGAAAGTGTTTGTTATTCTTTCTGATTCTCATCCTGCTAGTTTTAAGGAAGTTTCAAAGGCAGCCGGCAATCAGTACTGCGCATGTTGCGCAATAGACCCTTGATTTGCCGCTTCTCCACTTTAACAGGCTGCCCGGTGCACTATGGGCCCTTTACCACGTTAATCCAAAGGGTGACGCCCAAGTTAAACCATTGAATAACATAACTAATGGTTAAAATTGACCTTCTGATACCAATGAAAGCTGAACAGAACCAAAGTGCCTGACAATATTTTATTAAAATCTTTCTTGCCTAATGCATATTAAAATTAAAAAAAAAAAACAAACTGATTTAGGTTTCATGAGTGAAAAGAAAGAGCCAACGACAAACTGCACAAGTCACAATTATCCTCTTCGCTCCTCTACATACGAAGTAAATTTTTATCTAAAACTTTTGAAGTTACAGAATTCAAAATAACGCTTGCTTCTTTCTATCAGTTTATCCAATTTCTGTTTTAATAGCCAGCACAGCAAGCTCCCAATAGGAATGTTGTATATTTAGGTGGATTTCGGCGTTACTCGTTTCCTGAATAAATATTTGCACAAAGGGAATTCAGTGTTATTAGAATAGCTTCAAACGTAACAACACCCCAGGCTTTTTCATCGGTATAATACAATATAATATAATTACGAATTGGCGACCAAAGAAGAACTTTTTTAACGCTGCAGCTAATACATTTAGTATTTTAAACGTATATACTAAATGAATTTTATTAGTATAATAACAATTTTAAAATGTTTCAAGTATACATTGATGAAATTTAGTTCATTACATTCCACATTAAAAGTAATTAAAATTTTAAAACATTCGCTACACAAACATCATAAATAATTCCATAGGGCACACACTGGGGTCTAATAGAGCCCGCTATAATTGATGGTGTAATTGTGGTATTATTACATACATTTTACTGAAAAATTAGTTTTTGTAATTAACTGAAAATTTATAGCCACAATAATCATTTATTTCCAAAAGCATTACATCATTATACATGAAATTAAACTTAAATGTAGGAAATAGCTTTAACAAACATGCATTATGCCAAGTAAAAATACGAACTTCTGTGGCGAATTGACATTGAAATATAAAAAAGGCCTTTCACACCTCTCCTTTAATAATACTATGAGCCGTATGTAACGTAGGTAATTAAGGCAAAAGCTGGGCTGTCCATATTTGCTGTGTTACGTGTGTGAGATTTCTTGCAGCGTGGGCAAAAGGTAAACGACAATATGAATTTTGGCCTATCCCTATAGACAGCAAGACCTCAACGACATAAAAAGCAAGCCGAACTTTTAGGTTCCAGTTTAAAAGACTTGAATCTTCTTCAGAGTGTAATAAAAGTTGCTTTTTATCGTAATCGTCATGCAGAACTTAAGTAGTTCTTCTGTATGGAACACGAACTTGTATTTTGTAATGACGTCCCTTCTGGTATGAATGCTGCATACGCGTCATGCATTGCTGGTATAGTACTACGCTCCCCACCCGTTCAGCTGCACAAGACGGGGCTTTAAATCAGCTAATTTTAGTAGTCGTATGAAGCGCAGAAATTTGTGCTTGTATGAGTATTATTTTTAGGAGTAGCTTGCATGTTGCCTTTGGTTTTGAACAAGTACTTTTTATTTGCGAGTGCAACCTGTTCCAAAAAAGGCAAGAAAACAACGCCCTCAAACTATCGCCCAATTGCCTTGCGTCCAATAATCTCCAAAGTCATGGAACGTGTAGTAGTCAATCAGCAAGTACTCAAGTACCTAGAGAATAACATAATAACCAGCGTTAATCAATACGGCTTTCGCAAAGAGAGATCGACAGGAGATATATTGGCCTATGTCACTTATATATGGAGTAGGGCAATTGAGAACTACGGAGAGTCTCGAGCATTTGCGTTGGATGTTTCGAAGTCAGTCGACAGAGTTTGGCATGACGGATTGCTTAACAAACTACTGTCCTTCGGACTGCCACCCTCTCTCTGCACCTGGCTTGCCAGTTTCTTTAAGAACCGATCTCTGCACCTTGCAGTTTTTGGACACATCTCAAACACATTCAGCATTAACACGGGCATGTCTCAGGGCGCAATTCTTTCACCAACTCTGTTCCTCATCTATATTATTGCTGACCGAAACGAAGAATCCTGTTTACAATTTTGCAGATGACAGTACCCTTGTCTCCAAATTTAGATCAGAAAAACTTTTACCAGCGAGTCCAGCGACTGAGGCTTATCACTGCAGACAAGAGCAGATTAGAGCAATTAATCAAGACCTGGCGAGAGTTCAAGCTTGGGGCGACAGAGATTTGGTCCAGTTCAATGCAGCAAAGATCCAAGCAGCCACGTTTATCAAGAGGGCCAATACGGCGTGCCCTGGCATCATTATGTCAGGATCTATCATTACTTCATCCTCGTCAATCCGACTGCTGGTTTTCTCGGTCAACAGCAATATATCCTGGCATGGTCACGTTGCTAACATCGCAAAATCAGGCTTCCAGAAGCTTGGTGCGCTATATCGCAACAAAAAACTGTATTTGCCGCATCAGTTGCTCTTGCTCTACAAAGCGCAAATAAGACCGTGCTGAGAATATTGCTCACACACCTGGGGTGCAGCACCAAAGCACATCCTTAAGCTGCTGGATTCCATTCAGAAGAGAGTTGTGCGTTTCGTCGAGGACCCGAAGTTGACCCGGAATCTGGATAGTCTGGAACACCGCAGACATGTGGCTGAGATGTCTACGTTTTACAGATACTTTGACGGCAGATATTCCCAGGATTTGGTCCGCCTCATCTTGCGCCTGGCAACGCCTCTCAGACAAACATGACAGATGGTAAGAGCGCACCAGTTCGTCGTACAAATACCTAGAACATCGCTTTACTCCCTAATTACAGCCTCCAACTATTTAAGGACCGTGTCAATCAACATCTTCGCACACAGATCGCTTGTCGAGTGCCATAGAATCTCCCTTTAGTGTGTGCCAGTGCTATAAAAAAAATTAAATATTTCTTTTTAACAAACATAAAAAAGCAAGCCAGAGCTGATTGATATATATATATATATATAATGATTCTATTGTTTTATGGTGTATTATAAAATTTAAGAATAGGTAGATACTACATTCCTCTGCTTCATACTATTAGTGGTAGGTGCCTATTTGAAAGTATTATTGTCAACTTCCTTATCTCATCTCTTTTCTCTTTTCTTCTTGAAGGGTCAAATGTCATGTCAGGTCGTCGGATGCTTAGTCCTAATTAAAATTAGATCACGTCAATCACGACCGTTACGACTGAATTGGCGCGTGCCTATCAGTGGGTGGTTGATTTGTTCTTGTTTGTCATTTTAGATTTTCGAGGCGGTTTGTCCGGTTTAAAAGCTAATAATTAATATCTACTGTTAATTTTATGTCTGGGTTGTTAATAAGAAGATAAGGTAACGCAAGGACCCTTACAACAATCTAAGTTGATTTGTGTTTTATTGTAATAATGCAGTATTCCCATATTCGAGGCCATATCTATTACTAAGGTCTTGTTTCTTAGAAATAACCTTTGTTCTCGGTGGTGGGTTTTGCGGTTTTGTCTTCTTATACCTACGTCTAAGTATTTTAATTTAAAAAAGATAGGTTATAACTCGGGTTGAACTGAATCACTCTCAGGATGTTGTTTTATATTTGCTTGAAACCCCTTTCTCGCGACGATCTGAAGTGGAAAGCGGCAAATTTAGGATAGTTGACAAACGCCAAAAATAACGGCAATTTTCAGCAAAAAAACTATGGGTCATCGGGATACAAGCTTTTTGGTACGATAATTATAAATGACTTTGCGGAAGTTTATATAAATAGAGTTTGTATTGCTGGCCGTGCATTTTATTGGGTAAAGCTAAAAATTCATGGTGCTCAAATGATTGTTTTTCAAAATTTCTGTTAGACACAGTGCGGGCGT
>MU182997.1:208901-243844 GCA_016904865.1 Pissodes strobi | reverse complement strand
TAGATGATTAACCAGTAATTATTAATTATATGATATGACATTATTATTGTCATCTTGTAGCTATTCAAAACTTGAAAATTTTGCAATAGCTTTTACCTCTGTGGCGCCACTCGATGTCACCACAGAATGGCCCGTCTGTTCTTGCCCTTAGATTTGTTCGTTCTTGACGACGGGGACAGATTTGATCCTCGAAACGTCGACCGTTTACCAGTTTTCTTTAGATTTTTCAGCTACGTTAGGGGCACTAAACTAGCACTTGCGCTGTTTACACCCTTGAGCCAGAGCCGAAGAGACTCTACCATATAAGTAGTGGAGTTCCACCCAATCAATTGTAAGATAAACATGAATTCTCCACAACAATATAGAACATATCTAAATGAATATATTGTTGATACATTATCAACAACAAGCAGAAACCTATTTTATTGCATTCAAACAATATCATGTTAGACCCCAATCCAATAGTGTCTGACAAATATCAATTAGTACAACTCAGATAAAAACTGGAACTGTTTATGTGACCAGTAGGTACTTTCTGATGGGCACATCTTTATTGAATTATTGTGATCATATGATGAGGTGAAATATCCATATTTTGAGTACCTATTAGGGTAATTACTGTTTTGTAACTCACTTGTAAATATTCAATCCCACCAATAAAATTTTTCTACTTATGGAATTCAAAATGCTGTTGCTAAATTCAGTCATAATGATTAAACAAACGAAAGAGCAGTTTGTTCCATTAGAAATAGGGGTCATACTTTAATTATTTATAAGTCAACGAATAATTCCTATAAATATTTACCTGCAAAGAACTTGATTTTCTTTGGTGGTTGTTGAGATGAATCGTGACTTGTCTCAAATGGCCGTCGTAGATATAGACTAAATATTGTAGGAATTGCACAAGGTACTAAGCGCTTCCTTGCCGAGGTCATCTTCGAAAAATACTTTTCCTCAAAATGAATTTCACATAGTCTATATGTCAATATCTGTTTAACTGGTTTATCCAGTATATCACTCCTGGCAGAAGCTTCTGCCCAGACTTTGGCACTGAAAAAAAAATCTCTTTAGAATCTACCTATGATCTGTAATTCATAAGACTTAATTTTTCTTAACACAGGCTTGGTCTTTTTGACGTTTTTGATTAAAATACAGGATGCCAGAGAGTTTAAGCATGTCATTATATTCAGAAAATGAAGCATTTATAATACATTGAGATCAATCAATCAATGAATATATTACGACATAAAAACTTTACAAGCAATTTATAAGTTTAGTCAATAAAATTGGTCTAATCTAGAATAATTATAAACAAGTAATTATACTATACTACTAAGCCATAAAAAGGTACCAATAATAAAGGCGTGTACAGTATTGCCATGAGACACATATTATTGCAGTTTTGGAATGTAATCTAAGTTCTGCCAGTGCTGCCTTCTACAATTTGCAATCAAAATGTAAGTGGATTTGAACTAGATATCTGCACATTTGCCAAAACCAAAGCACCTAGAGCAAAACCTCCAACTACCAAGTGTGATGTAATTTTGTTATAAGTTTATCGATATAAACCCAATCAAAGGCCTCAAGTGTATGAATATTACGTTACCATGTTTACTCTGATACATCATTAACAATATCTTTGAAAGAAAGAATACAATACTTTTATCTGTGAGGGATACTGGAATACATCAACACAATATATGTGTTATTATTTATTAATGTTAATACTCTGTTGCGAATCCAATTAAAGATAAGGAAGCAAAATCTCATGTTGATATAAATAGTCTTAGGCAAAGACATTTAACCTAAATAAATGTCTTTGGTCTTACCTTACGATAGGAAATAATGAGTGTAAAGAGTCCAGTCGAACTAGCAAAAAATGTTAATACTTATTTTGTAGAAATAGGAAAAAACGTAACCTGTGAACTTAATGACGAAATAGAAAACTTGGTACTAAACCCAATCCTTGAGGATATCATGTGTCAAAATACATCGCTTCTAGTACTAACAAACGAACATGAGATTAGTGAAATCATAACTGAACTAAATCCAAACTCTGCCCCAGGACATGACACAGTAACTGTTAAAGATATCTTAAATCTAAAAAGACATTTTTTCAATACTCACAAAGTTAGTTAACATTGTTCTAAGAGAGGCAATATTTCCCAAAGAATTAAAAATAATAAAGATAAGTCCAATTTTTAAAAGTCGTAGTATGAACAATTATAGACCGATTTCAGTCACAAGTGTATTTTCGAAAATTATAGAAAAAATTACAAAAAAAAGTATGCCGATTTTTATATGTAAATATATTCAAACAGATCAATTTCAGTATGGATTCATGTAAAACAGTAGCACATCTAGTGCAACAGTGGATTTTATGGATTACATATCTAGAGCATTGGATAATAAACAATTAGTTGTAACTATTTTTATTTTTGTAGATCTGTGAAAGGCTTTTGACATTGTCAGTACTGATATTTTACTTTGAAGACTATGGGGTTTAGAGGTACTATTGTATTTAACAGGTAATAATGTAAGTAGTGAATTGCTACCCAGCCTTTGTGGCGTGCTGCAGGGCTCGGTTCTGGGGCCATTATCATTTTCCCTATATGTACTTAATTTAAGATGTGCAGGACTTGTGGGGCGGTACTTTATTTTTGCTGATGATACAGCTTTGGTATACACAGGTAGGGAAGTAAATGCATTAAATAGGATTGTAAATGACGACCTAACGTTGTATCTGAACTGGTACAGTAAATTAAAGATCAATAGTGACAAAAAATTTATGTAGTATTATAAGCAGAAAAATAAGCCAGTTCGACTTAAACACTACTATAAACGAAGTGAAAATTGAAGAAATGCAGCAATCAAAATATTTAGGGCCAATAATTGATAACAACTTGAGCTGGTCTAGACATATTATTGAGTATGTGATTTGTAAAAGATTATCAATGATACCTATTATATATAAATGCAGAAATTATCTTGTCTTTTAAAACCAAACCCAATATTTAGGATGCCTTTTTCCTTTCAAGTCTTAGATATTTATTGCCAATTTAGGGAACTTGCTGTAGGTCTAATCATATTTCTATTCAGATAATCCAAAATAAGGTATTCAAATGTCTATTTAATTACAATAGATTAACCAGCACAGACAGACTTTATCAGCAACTAAATGTTCCAAAAATTATTCTAGTTTAATAATACAAACAAATTCAACTAACGCATAAAATAGTTATAAAAAATAAATTTCTAATATTACCATTGTTGTTTTAAGTGACATACATAAATATAACATTAGGTAGGTTTCAAAATAACATATACGAAATAATGACTAATACAAATATAGGCCTAAACAACCCGTATGTGAAAGCATGTAAATCGTACGATAGAGTACCGGAAAAAATTATTAATTATAATGTATTTATAAAACAACTTAACTGGTATCTAAATATTGGTTAGCATCACTCCGACACAAGAGTTGTAGTTAGTATTCTCGAGACCAGAGCTTAAAGCACGGATTAGAGAATTATGTATTTATTGGATTGAAATATTGAGTTGTATTAGGTAATTAAATAAAATAATACAATGTCCCGAGACATTGTATTAGGGGGGAGGGACCTCCAATCCTATGTGCAAGAGTTAGGAAAAATATGGCCAAAGAATGTAGGCCTGCCAGAGGAGCCGAGGTGGTCATTTAAGATATATTACATTTCATACCTAATTCCCGTGTTTTAGTTTTACAATAAATGTATAAAGTTCAAAATATTCTATTAGCTTGTCGTTTTATTCAAATAACAAAATAGTCGTGTTATTGAAACACCCTTTATATGTGGATGCTATACTTGTGTACAACAAATATTATGTTTAATAAAATAAAACAGCAAAAAAAGACAGAAGCAAATTAAAAGTTAACAAAAACCCGAGCAAAAACCTTACCAGAAAATATATCTCTTAAGTTGTTATCACAAAAATGAGCTAAATATAGCTGATTTACTTACGGTGTTTTAGAAACTGAATCAAATAGCAATTCTGCTAATTTCTTTTTTGACCATTGATAACCTGCATTTTTGTTTAGGAAGATACTAATTATTTTTTGGAATTTGGGTAAGGTAAGTTTTTTGGCAGCAAATAACTGTTCCCAACTCCTTTTAAGGTATGGATTACTTGTACCCACTTGAGTTTTTCTAATTTCAGGCTATTCTCCATCTCCAGTATGAAGGTAATGAGGGGTAATAGATAAGGTAGCAGACATCGATAAACAGAAGCATAATCTCCCCAAAATATTTAATATTACCCGAATTTGTTGTTCGGCAGATTTACTGGAAATTAGGGTATAATTCGAAGGCACTAAAGACATATTATATTACTTATTTCTCCGAGAAACTCATTAGACTACGCAAGCCGGCTCTTTTCCGCGAAATCGTTGTCCCTACTGTTACTGTAGTTGTGGTTAGGTTCTCTTTTTTTAGGTTACTATGAAAATATCAAGCCACTAACCAAACACCGGAGCAAACACCCAGGCCTTACAATAAATAACTTCTACAAACTAATACAGGACGGAATAATTTAATTCCTTTACAATAGCATTGTTTTGCTGGAAATTGCCAAAGAACCTTCAACAGCATAACAAATTTTATAGGTACATACCATATTTAAATGAGGCCAATATTTAAGCACCTAATGTCTTTTGGAATTGAATTTCTCACTTATTATATTGCACTTTTTCACCAGCAAACTAATAGGTACTCATGTATCAATATTTATCTATTCTTCAAAAGCAATTATTCAACAATAAATTAAAATTTTAATATTAGAAAAAAAGCAACCATTATGTACCTAGATGTACTTACCGGTCATAATCTTTAGGAAATGTGAAGAAAGATTTTCCATCTCCAGGCCTAGTTGAGCAGGCACGATATGCACAATAAAGACCCGGCATGATTATACTTACCCTTATTCAGATTAAAAATTTGAAAATTACGACAGGATTGAGGATAGGATACACAATTCAAAACTAAAACGCACTTATCAGAATTCGTTAATTGACGCTACAACAAATTCAAATTACAAAAGTCAATTTGACGTTTGGACTTCTTATTTCGCACATGCGCAGAAAAATTTGGTCCCCCAGCTGTCGCTACTCGTTGGTTTGTTATACTCTGGCTACATATTAAAACGTTCCGTATTTTTAATTTTTTGTTCTGGTAATGGTACATGCAGAACTGATTACTTGCGGTCTATATATATTTTCAACAGGATTATGTTACTGATATGCATTGGATAAATAAATTGATATATCCTTCCTAGGACTAGGCAACAGGCATTTTCATTTTTACGTCATCATGTAAGGGCTATAAATTACCTTACGCCAAAAGCAATTAAATCTATCTAGCGCATCTGTGCTGATACTTCTGAAACTTTCCTAATTAACTTCAAAACAAATTTGCAAGTGTTGCTTTTGAATACACTAAAATGCACATAGCACTCAAAAGTTCTAGGTAAATTTAAGTATCGTCGATTTGTCACGTGATGCCTCAAAAGTTTTCGATGCCATTTAGAAGACCTCAGTTAGATGAAATAAGGATCTCGTGATAGAATTTCTTAAACATTATACATGAATAGAAACCATCTTGTTTTTTCTTTTAATTTTATATCGCTTCCATTTAGTCTGTACTTCATAATCCAATTGATATATTGAAGAAAACACATTCGCAAATAAAAAAAATCAAAAAGGCAGATTTAAAAGCCAGATGGCAAAAAATAGACAGAAACCCTACTTTTCTCATAGCTACAGAGCCTAATGCAAAAGCCCGACATCCGAATTAAGGAATATTTATGTAGGAATTAAAAGTGTTGTTTTAAGGTTCGGGGGCTAACGGACGGCAATTTTGTTGTCGTTAACGAGTTTAAAATAACATGACTTAATCCTCTTAGCATATAATAATTCCAGTTAATTAAAAGTAATTTAATTAACGTAAATTCGGACATTGGTTTTGATCCGCAGCGGAACTGCGGCTGGGAGGTCATGAATATATATGTAGCTTTCCGTAAATAGGGTTCCTGTAGAGGTCAGATATTTAAATTAATTATTTTATAGACACCAGTTGGGGATTCTATTGTAAAGCATAGGATATATAAATTGTATACAAATATTAGAGTAATATTTTGCCAACTCACGTGAAAAATACTAAATAAAGTAAAATAATAATTAGAGTAAAAAAATTAAATGAAGCATGAAAACAAGATAAGATTTATTTTGGATACATTTTTCTTAGCCCTTATATAACTAGTGGGAACTGTTTTAATTGAGTATGAAAAATATGAAAATCCCGATACAAAAAATCAAATGACTGTAGGTTTAAGGAAAGAAACAACCCTATCATTGACCGTTAGATTGTAAAAGCCATAGGAAATATATTTAAAACATTAGCAACATCAAGCTCATCTATTTATATTGTACACTTGAGAAATATTCTCCCAAAATTTTAGGTGGAATGGGAAAATATGTTCTTTATACTACTTATTGATAAGTACAAAAAATCCGGTTTTATAGAACTTATCCATGGCAGCCACGATACACTGTATCGTGGTCTGCATTTGGGCGTCAGCACGATATAATTTTTCGGTCATAGAAAAGTCCGATCAAATTGTGATACTTAAAAAAATGTCATCTTAGCGTTGCAGCTTATGGCTCTAGTGAGGCTCAGATGGTGTAAACTACTAAAATGTTTAAACTGCAAAATAATTATCACTCTCTCCTAAGTTTAAACTTATACTTAAAAAACGTTATGTAAATATACTAGGCAACTTGCTAACAACGCAGCGAAGGTTGCAAGCAAATTCTATGATATAAATTCTCGAACCGATCATCAGTCTGGCAGACTTTCACTCACACCATTTTCGTTCATCCAGTGCCCATATTCATTAAATTGTGGAAGTTGTAACCCGAACCTTTTTTTTTTCCCTAGGCCTGTCTGACATACGTCCCCATATAGCACTGCAGCCTGTACAGGCTTATTGTGCTGAGCCTGTGTGGTTTATGATAGCCACTCGAGTATTTTTGTGTCCTGTACGAGGCCGTACAGGTCTTTTACTGGGTGTTTGATTAGTATCTCTGGGTCTATATTCGGTTGCCCAAAGATGCTAAGTCACCTGCGGTCCAGTGCCTCGCAGTTGATCAGGATGTGTCTGGCTGTTTCCGGTTCCTTATTGCATAGTCTGCAGTTAAGGTCTGCGATGTACAGACCCATCCTGTTCAGGTGTACCTTTAGGGGTGCATGACCGGTCAAAAGATCGGATTCGTAACCGATCTCTGCTCATGAATAGCAGCTTTCCAGTTCTTTTTTTACATGGTAGGCCAATAAATTCCTTTCCATAGTTTTGCCTGGGGATTTCTGCCTAGTGACGTCGATGTTCTTCTCGAAGCTAGTCTTTGATGTGGCTCCAGGTCATACTTTTTGTATTCCCAGAGCCGGTTCTGGGCCGATTATTTTGTTTCTGATCCTCTCCTGGCGAGTTCATCCGCTTTCTCATTACCTTCGATCTCTCTGTGTCCTGGCACCTAGATTAGTCTTACCGTATTCCGGTCTGCCAGGGTTTGTAGTTCTTCAAGACATTCCCACACCAGTCTTGATGACACTTCTTGGCTCAGTAGAGCTCTTAGTGCCGCCTGACTGTCCGACAATATTAGGATCCGCCGATTGTTTGTGGCCCTCCCATTATTCTCTATGACGCACTGAAGTATGGCGTATACCTCTGCTTAGAAAACAAGTGCATAGTATTTGCTCTGACCTTGACTAGCAGAATAGACTCCTGATCCAGTACCAGTTGCAGTTTTTGACCCGTCTGTGAACCAGGTTTGGTCCTGCATTCTGATAGCTGTTAGTCCATTTTCCCATTCGGTTCTACTTGGAAAGTTCACCTCGAATGGTCTATTAAGACAGTATCGCTTTTGCATGTGGTCCGTTTTCATGTTTAAAACATCTCCCCCCACAAGATCAGCGATTGCCATGTGTCCCGTCCTTCTAGTAACGGTGATTGTTTGCTGCAGTCTATGTGCCCCCAGCCTGACATCCCCCCTTATCACAAAGTGCAGAGGCGGGATGTCCAGGAGGGTCTCCATGGCCGCAGTTGGAGTGGTCCGCATTGCCCCCGTCATTCCTAGACAGGCGAGTCTTTGTACTTTGCCCAGTTGTGAAATCGCGCTTTTCTGTTATGTCTTGGGCCACCACACCAGAGAGGCGTATGTTAGGATAGGTTTTACCACCATTTTGTATGTCCAATACATCATGTCTGGTCTTAATCCCTATTGTTTCCCGTGTAAGCGTCTGGTAATCATGAGTGATGCCACCGCTTTTTTGGTGATATTTTCCAGATGTCGGTTCCAGGTAAGTCTCGAGTCCAATGTATACCCCTAGATACTTACCTCGTTCGAGATCTGTATGTTTTGCCCTCTCAGGCTAAGTGGTCCTAGATCCCCCACCTTGTGCCTTCGAGTAAAAGCTACGATGTTAGATTTTTTGGGACTAATATTTAAACCCTCCTGTTCTACCCATCTTGTAGTCCGGTTCAGAGCATTTTGCATCTGCTCTCTAACCGTTGAGTTAAATTTGCCTCGGGTGATGATGACTATGTCTTCAGCATATCCGAGTGCAGAGTGTCCCCCATCCGTGAGCGCCCCGAGTAGGCCGTCCGCTACCAGGTTCCAAGTGCCCTCAACTCCTCTTTGCCCGAGGGATCTGGTTGCTGAGTCGAAGGAGGTGTTGTCAAACGCCCCCTCCACATCCAAGAAGGTGATACTGGCCATCACCTCCCTGTTTTCCAGTGTATCCTCCACCCTCTTGACCAGCTGGTGGAGTGCTGTTTCTGTTGACTTACCTGTCTGGTAGGCATACTGGTCGGAGTGCAGTGGGCTGTCTACCAATACACCGTCCCTAATATGCCTGTCCACAAGTTTTTCTAGTGTCTTAAGTTCAAAGGACATAGACTTATAGGTCTTAGGGACTTTGCCGTATCATGTCCTGCTTTCCCAGGTTTCGGTATAAACGTTACCCAAATGTGTATCCAGGCTTTTGGCATATATCCAAAAGCTAGGCTGCTACTTAGAATGCTGCAGAGTATCCTGTACATTAGCTCAGTTCCTTTCTGTAGCATTATAGGGTAAATCCTGTCCATTGCGGGGGATTTGTATGGTTCGAATATGTTTATTGCCCACTCGATTTTCTGATAGTTAATCACTTCCTTCGAGGTCTGCCAGTCTTCCCTGGACGCCCTTCGAGATTCTTGCTCAGTCCACCCCCCTTGAGCATGATCTACTATCTGTGAGCATGGAAAGTGAACCCCTAGGAGTTCCTTGGCCGTTTCCTCTCCCGTATTGGTATATTCGCCATGATCATTCTTTAGCGAATTTATTGGGGTTTGGGGGCCTCTTAAGAGAATTCTTTGAAGTCTAGCACATTCTTGTGTACTCTCTAACTCCTCACAGTACTTCCTCCACGACCTTCTCTTGGCTCCCCTCAGCTCTTTGTTGAACCTGGTCAGTGTAGTTCTATATACCTCCCACTGATCATTTCTTTTTGCTTTGTTAAAGTCTTTTCTAACCTGCCTTCTTCACTTCGCAAGTTCCTCACTCCACCAGGGCACATTCCTGGTGGATTTCCTTGTTGTAAAAGGGCAGTTGTCTTGGAAGGCAGTGATGATTGCGTCATTGAATTGCTTCACAACCATCTCTAAGTCTTCCGTGTTCCTTATCGTCTTCCTGATTAGCCGAAGTCTATGTTCTAGGTCGGCGCATCTTCCCAGTCCGTCTTCCGAGGATTTCGATAGATAGTAGCAGTTTTTTCCACTGTTATATTAAATCTGATGTATCTGTGATCCGAACAACTTACCTCATCAGATACATGCTAACCCGAACCTTAATCTGGTAGTCATATTCTGTCAGTGGAAAGGCCAACTCTGGATTGAGTTATCCAAATCCCAAAACTCTGCTCCAGTGCCCATATGCTTTAATTTGCGAAGGCCCCTTGGGTACTCCTTTCAAACTTTAAGTAATTTCAGTGCAAGCAAGTTAAACTAGTCTGCCGTTAAAAAAATAAAATATTTACCTGAATTAAATAGCCAAAGCTAACCATAAATAAAACACAACAGAGCTCTTAGAAACTTCATAATAAACAGTGACCCAGACTTACAAACAATTCAAAGTATACCTCAACCGCAAAAACATGCGCATTATAGTGATCTGGTATAGTGTAAATTCATTAAGTCTTTGGCAAATCGAGATTGTTATTAATTTTACCGAAATATCTTCTTTCTCATTTTTTCTCATCTGGTGAAGATGAATCCTACCTAAGCTATATAAATCCCTCGGTATACAATAGAGGAACAAACAACATCGGGCGCAATCAGGTGCCGATACCATGAGAATAAAGTGGTGAAAATATTCTCTTATTGAGCGGTATCAGATAATTATTGGTGGACTTATCTTGAATCCATAAAGAGTGTGAGTTCAAATTTTGTTAAGTACATTTTACTTATACAAATCCATGGGAATTTCCTATGATTAGTTTATAAAATTTGTGATTTTTTTAAACGTTGCCTAACTGAGAATGGAATTTATCTTTATGCTTACAATATTTTAGCATAGTAACTCATGCATACATAAGAAATACCGATCTTCCCGTATCTAAAACCAATTTAGTTTTTTAAAAAGTAATTTAATTCACAAAATACACTTACATTTTTACCTTATATGTCTGTTTCGCCTCATATCGCCAATATATCCATATGTCTCCAATATTTCAACCGATAATTCTATTTTGTGAACTCGCCTACCACATATTTAAAGGTAAAACATTTTCTGCATCGCTATTTTCGTCTCATTAGTTAGTTTCTACTAATCAACTCAGCTTTAGCGTGAAAACTGAAATACCAGAACAATAAACTTGAATCTCGTCGCTGCTTCATGCTCCGATTTTGTCGCTTTTTGTGATGCAGTTGCTAATTGGGAGCCGCCGTGTTATATAATTAGATTAATTAATAGTTTGCGCCGAAATGCTACACAGCATCAACTCAGTCAATTACAAGGGAAACTACCTTTCTCCGAAAGTAAACTTAATTAATAAAGCAGTTTTTATTTGAATGCCTGAAACGAAATGGCCTAGCAGGCAGAATATGTAATACTTTTTAATCAAAAGTAGTGTACGTATGGTAAGCAGGAAAACAGGCTATTTTGAACATGCTGAATATTTGTCAAATGCAGCTAATAGCATTAATAGTAGTAGAATATGTTAATGTTTATCAAATGGGTGGATGTAAATAACTGAATAGGTGACATATTATGTGGCATGTAACATTAGAAAAAAATCCTCTTTAATAATTTGCAATCATGGGGATAATTATTGTATTTTGCTAATGCTAGAAAAGAGTGATGATAATAAGATCTGCTAACCATTGCATCTTTATGGTTCATAATTGTCCGTGTTGTTTATAATTCATTTTGAATGTTTACATAGTATTTTCCAAGTTCAAGTTCAAACTTAGAATAGGGTGATAATTAAGTAGTAGTTTAAATATTTCTAGCAGTTCACACATTCCCCTACCCTGATAGCGTTGGACCCCAACATTTGCCCAGACCTCTACGTTTTAGGAAAATAGAAAATACTTAATTCGAGGTGACACATCGCATTTTACAAAGTTTTGTATAATTTACAATACATCATATCGTCAGTAGTCTTGTTGCGTTCTGGCTGCCCATCTGACTATTCGCAAGTTCCTCTAAAGCACCATAGGTGCAAGCCTGTTTAATAGTACCATGTATGTCGCAATTATATAATTAGAATCTAATATTTGCCTAAAGATAAATTAATGCAATGAGGTTTATTGGTTAACATTTAACCTTTAAAACTGATATATGTGACGAAATATACGATAGCTTAATATTAACATTGAGAATCCCGATAAATGGAAAATGCAATAGGTAAAATGAAATTCAATTTTCAGAATGTCGACAGCATACCCGATTAAATCTGGAGCTGTCATTTAACGCTTCATTGCATATCATCTTGGAAAGTTTTCCTAGTTCTCCAAACTATTACCGAAATGTAATTTCAACAATATGCTGGAATTTCTTAAATGTCAATTACGGTAATGTAAAACTATTATGGCTGGAATTTCTCTAAGCGAATTGCTGTAGGCTCAATAGTGCACTAGAAAACATTAAAGAATTTTTAATTTGATTTATAATCTATGTATGAGAAGAAATTCTATAATTTCTTTGAAGCATAATAGTTTCAATATAAATATGTAATTTAATATTCGTAATCATCCGTGCATAATCTTCATATATATGATACACATTTCATTAAGGAAACATTTTCGTAACAAGCAAAGTTGCCGTAAAGCTTTAAATATATTCATTTTATAAAAATGATTCTAAGTCAAAATTTTCTTTATCTGTGGCAGGACCAATTAATAACTAATTATGCTTATAAAAGTACTTTTTATATATTATTATTGTGTATAATTTTCACTTTCAAGCCTATCAAAATCGAACAGTTCATACAAGAAATATGAAAACAGATTAAACGAAAGTTTTATCAAAAGATGTATAAAAGTACAGACTCCAACTGAAAAAAAAACATATTTTAATGAAAGAGTTTCTTATATTAAGCCTACTTGCAGTATGATTAATATCAATTCAATAATAATTGTATGTTGAACGGCATTGATATTTTGTTGCCTCCGCCCTCAGATCAAATATGTTACACGATTTATGGATAAAATTTATGGAGGTTATCTTTTTAGAATTATGAAAGATAGATCTCATACTGGCTAAACCTCGCGCAGTCATATCATTAAATACAATGTGCTAAAAGCTTTTCTTATCGCATCGCTTTTATAGCTTGCCACTTTTATTCATCCTGTCTCCGAGGCATAAATAACGTTATAAATATCATTGAAAAGCATCAAAGCGCCAGCCGAGCTATTGAATGTTGAAGCTAAACTTCTACCAGCTTTTAGGTGCTTTTAATGTTGGCACATTTATGGCACCAAGATATAATCCCGAAGTGTGATGAAAAATGTTTCTTAGTATCTAGATGTTCAGGTTTATTCTAAAATTATAGCCAATAATATGAAGAATGCTAAAGTTAATGTGGCTGTTCGTTACAAAAACAAGCATGTAATCAAAAAAATTGTAAAAGAGATAGCCTGGAAAGCAAATGTTTAAATTTTAATTAGTAAAAATAATGAATGTAAGAATGGATCGTTTATTTCAGCTAGAAAAACCGATGAATATATCGGTATTTCGCCAGAAGCTTAACCTGGTCGTGCCAGATATTGGGCTGTTCCAATGCTCGATGCCAAAACGATTTTGTAGCTCATATATTGTCGGTCTACGCCAGTAAAAATGCAATAACCTTTCTGTTGGCAAAGGACTTAATGAATTTACACTCTACTCGATTATTATAATGCGCATGTCTTTTATTTGAGCATTTTCTGCGGATATATCATTTGAAGTTTGTTATAAAAAATCATTTCAAAATATTTTGACAAGTTCCATTTTTAACCTCAATAAGGCGCACTTAATATTATAATAAGCAATATAAACCTAACATATTTTACATTAAAAAAGTCATTATTGAGTAATTCTTAAGCCCAATAATTAATTTGTCTTTCTACTTCTATATAAAGAAAAGCTTACGGAATGCATCTGCTTAACTTGATTTTTAATCAATCTGAGACATGCTCATCTCAGCTTTAAAGCAGGAATAAGATTTGCTGCCTCTTACATCCACTTATTAACGGCATGATTCCATAGCCAGACAAGAAAATTATAGCCAAGGGAACAGTAGAAAAATTATCTATATTATTTTAGTTTCCTAGAACTTGCCAACGCTAAATCTATCTTAAGTTACGAATACAGACAGAGGATGCATTTTACTTAATACATACCACTAGGAGCACATTTATCATTAACAACACCAGAACAAAAATGTTGAAAATAACTTAATAATAGCAGTTCTAAATTATTTCAATCTTAGTAGACTTATACAGTTTCTCTGAGACCTACTGGGAAATTTAGTGTCGACAATAATTAGTCTAATTATCATTTTCGAATTTTGGGCATATTGTAGATAGCAATTATATCCGGGCAACCGTTTAGGGAATAATGGAAATTGCCGAGATGACACGTATTGTAGCATTAAATGACATATAAATTGTGGAACTGCTAAAGTTAACAAGAATATTAAATTGGAACGTTAATTAATGTACATCGCGAATTTTAGCCAACTCAAACTAAAATTGGTATAAAATTGCTGGAGGAGTACTAGTGAATACCTCCACATAGGTTAAAAATGTAATAACTTGAATTACATTTCTATACATCTTTTAAAATAGAACCAGCAACATGCACGTTTATCTACGAATATCTACCGTAAGGTAGCACAATTTGCAGTTGACATCAATCAATCAAATTTTTATTTCCTATTGATACATTTAGATGCCTACAGACTAACTCTATATTATATTGTAGTAGAGTTCTCGTTGCGCGAGTTTGCGTCGCAGCGTCGCATTTACTTGCGCGATTGCACCTGCGAACTAAACATCTAACGGCTTACGGGCTGATGTGGGCCCTTCTAGAGTTTAGTCAAACAGCAGTCAAGTTGGTTATACAATTACTTGGGATTTCCCTTCAATTGAGCTGAAATATAGGTTTGCTTTAATAGCTGTTTTGATCAGAAGTGTTAAATTGCTTAAAAATGCAGGAAAAAAATTCCAAAAAACCTGCTTAATATTTACATAGGACAGCACAAACATGTAACATTGATATATACAATATATTAAGTATCTACATATATACAAGTGATTGGCATGTATGCCAGTTGCAGTATGTACCATCGTACATATCAATACACGATGAATAGATGTGTGCCCATCAGGGCTGGGTATAACATACAGTTGTTCGCTCGGAACACGTAGAGGTTGCATTGGGGGGGATAGCACGCGCGGTTCTGTGGCTGCGGCAAGAGTGATGTCCGTCTGTTCGTCTGTTCGTTTTGTCAGTGTCAGTATAAGTAGGCGCTCGGAGGCTCCGCCCACCAACCGACTAGATCGAGTGGCTCCTCCCAGCGTCAGTCTGTCTGCTTCGGTTCTAATTTTCCGCAAAATCGATCTCAACGATGAATTCGACAGAATTGCATCGTCTTAAATGATCGATTTGCGTTCAATTATTGCCATGGCTGATGTTTGTATGTCTGTACTGTGTCATATACTAAGTACTTGTTCCTGGTATTTGTATGTTAGTTGATTCGTGTTTGATGTCTTTATTGGTGCATCGTGGTTGTATGTTAGTTGCTTAGGGTGGCCGAAGTTCTTGGTAAAACAGGTCCGTATGTTTGTATAGTGGTCCATGTTTTAGTCTGCGTAGCGGGTTATATCGTATGTTAGCGATGCCTGCAGTCAGTTCTGACCCCCTGATACCGTATTCATAGAATTTGCAGGCGAGTTTATTGATATGTTGATCAATAAATTCAATGTTTGCTATGTTGTGCAATTCGGTAATCTGCACACGGTCCCATAGCGTCAGGGAGAAAGCAGCCCGCAGGTATCTGTTCTGTATGGTCTGTAAATGTTTCATGTGTGTTTTCGCTACTGAGCACCAAACAGATGCTCCGTAGAGAAGTGTCGGTCTAATGATTGTTTTGTAAATCGTAAGTTTGTTAGTCGGGCTCATATAGGATCTTATCCTAATGAGCGGGTTTAGGCTATTTGCGTGACGGTGTTTTTAGCCCTTATAGCCGCAACGTGCTTGGAAAAAGGGAGCTTGCGATCGAAGGCTATCCCCAGGTATTTGACGAGGTCCTTCGGCGTTATAGCCGTGTTGCCTATTACTATAGGCGCCAAGTCGACGTTGCGTTTGTGTGTCAATATACCTAGTTCGGTCTTCGATGCATTTAAGGAGATTTTCCAGTCCTTATAATAAGGGGCTAGAAGGTTGAGATGATTTAGGAGATTTTGCTTTGCTACCTGCACGTCAAACGATTGTGAATAGATCACAGTGTCGTCAGCATACAGGGCAAAGGAAGTTCAGGGGTGAGATGGAAAGTCAGCTATAAAATGACTGAATAATTGCGGTGATAGTACTGTTCCTTGTGGGACTCCAGACTTAATACGTCTAGACTGCAGTTGACATGTTCATTTATTCTTCTTTTTCTATTCTGAAAAACCTCGTCGGCATCTCATTTCTATGTACGTGTTTTAAATTTTGATTTATATTGTGCTCATGCATAAACATTTTTGAATAATAATTAAATTTAAGCTATATAATTGGGGTTATGATGGTTTAATTCAATGTAATCTGCAAAAGTTTGGAGTAAATGGAATCCGTAGAGAACTATTGGAATTGCTTTTCCCTACACACAACTCAAAGTGATCAGGAACTCTAAAAGAATGTTCTGAAACACTCCTAAATAGAACTACACAGCCGAACACTTAAGTCTGGCAATCGTAGAGGTACGATTAAGAACACTGCCCAGGAGGAAGTCATGAGAAAAATATGGTATTCCATATTCCACATTGAAACCAAAACAACTGATTGTCCAGTATTAAGGAACAGTGAAGATGAAAAAATGGTGTTAAGCTCTCACTTTGCGGAGAATATGGATTTCTGAAGACCAAGTCAGATATTAGGTATACTATAGAAAATGATCATATCGACAGGCAAGAGTCGCGATTTCAGAAAAGAATTATGTTAACATATATTCTTTTAAAGACGTACCAAACTTTCAGTGTTCTTTTCGAAAACCACCAAGGGTTGAAAATATGGATTGACGGTGGCCCATCTCACACCCGTTATATCAAACTCAAAAATCGATGGTTTGATGGACAAACCTTTAAAGACTGGTCTTTCAGTCTTGCTTTATCATATTATGCTCTTTGAGTATTAATTGGAGACAACTTATCCAGACATGTTTCTCAAGCTTTCATCCAAACATGTAATGAAAATTAAATTAGATTTTCGCTACGCCCACCAAAATCAACTTTAATTTATCAATATCCTGATTTTACAATTATCCTCCCTTAAATAAGGGAGCATAAATGTAACATCAAGAGATTGGTAAATTGCAGTTGAATTTGGTGGACGTAGCGGGAATCTAATTTCGTTTTTATTACATGTTTGGATGAGGGTTTGAGCAACATGTCTGGATAAGTTGTCTCCAATTAATACTCGATGAGCAGATATGGTAAAGCAAGACTGAAAGGCCAGTCTTAAATAGGGGGAAAGCAGAAAATTGTATTTTACGAATCTTCTAAAGAGAACCTTAAAGATTTTAGAAACGCTTTAAATAATTTGAAAGCTGGCTTTGCTACTTGCGGAAACCATCCGTTAAGTCGTCAACAGGTTGTGCAGCCGCTGTCAAAAGAAAAGCAGGACGATTTAAGCAATTTTAATGAGACTACTCGAAAACTAATTGAATTTTGAGAGAATGCCCGAAACCCAGAAAGAAAACCTAAAGCTATAAGTAACATCTTTGAAGATAATAAAACATCGTTAGAGACATCAGATGAAGCTGATTATAGGAAACACAACGAGTGAAGTGATAATTCTGATGTAGAGGAAATTTTGAAAACTTAACAACAGACAGTCGTATCTGTAAAGGTAGCAAAAAAGAAGTTTAAATGAAAACATGTAATGAAAACAAAATTAGGTGTGTGCTCCTTCTGCCGAATTGAACTGCAATTTGTCAACCTCTTGACGTTACATTTGTGCTCCCTCAAAACGAAATTGATTAGCTGTTCTTAGAGAGTGAAAGCAGAACTTACTTTTACTTTTTCGTATCCGGATTCTAGTCTATTTAAGTTTTTCGGCCCAGTAACGGGCCACGCTGATAGCTTTATCATTGACCAACCATAAATCTTCGACGGTGCAGGTTGTGGGGCATCCGGGCCACGCTAAAAGGTGTTCCATGTCCTGTGGTTCTCCACATTCGCACGTGATATTATCTGCATTCAGCAGGCCCTATCCTAATTTGTTAGCCCTTGTCGGAGCTAACAACTTATCCGGTTTAGGCTCCTCCAAGTTTTCTAGTCCAGGTTGTTGCCGGGGGGCTGTCCTGGGATAGCGGGTATTTTTCTGGTGGTTCGACCGAGACAGTCCTCAGAAAACTTTGCCTGGATTTAAGCCTTGGCCGGGCGAGCTCCTTATTGCATAGTACGTGGCGTTCGTCAAATGTTTGCTTGAACCTTTCAGTGTACTCCGCCGCCCTCCTACGGTCCTCCGATGTTGCGAAACACGCGGCTTTATACAGTAAGATGAGCGGGGTGGGTTTCATACAGCCAGTTATTAATCTGCATGTTTCGTTTAGTGCCGTGTCTACCGCTTTTGCGTAAACCCATCGGTTCCACATTGGGCAGGCATATTCCCCTGTTGAGAAGCAGAGTGCCTGCGCGATTTCTCTTAGGATGTTGGGGCGTGCGCCCTAGCTGCTTCCAGCCAGTTTTCTGAGCAGGGCGTTCCTGGTGGTGACTTTTTGTCGGGTGTTTTGACAGTGATATTTATATGTTAGTGCCCTGTCCAGTGTGACTCCAAGGTATTTAGGTTTATCGGTGTGTTGTAAGACCATCCCCTCCCATAGTACCCTGAGTTCTTTGTGAGCTTTGTGTGTGTTTAGGTGGAAGATACTCACTTGTGTTTTTAATGGGTTCGGCTTGAGGGAATTTTGTTTATGGTACCTGGACATAATTTCTAGGGAGTGTTCGAGCTTTTCTTCGATATTGTGGAAGCTTTTGGTTTGTACTGCGATGGCGAGGTCGTCGGCATACAAGAAATGTCTTGCCCCATTTGTTATTGGTTGGTCGTTTGTGTAAATATTAAACAGGATTGGGGCGAATACACTTTCTTGAGGCAAGCCGTTCTTTTGGCTTCTCCACCTGCTCTTCTTCCCATGCAACGTCACATAGAATCTTCTGTTTTGTAGTATTGTCTCCACGACTTTGACCAGGTTGTAGTCGCTCAGTGTATTATATATTTTTTGTAGAAGTTTTTTGTGGTCTACGGTATCATATGCGGCAGTTAGGTCGATCAGGGCTATGCCTGTTATATATTTAAATGAAGAGTAAAGGTTGTGTGCATGTACGAGACATAGTAATTGTATTCTTTGTAGGATTATCCTCTCATATAGTTTAAATAGGTGGCACAGTAGGGAGATCGGTCGGTAGCTACTTGGCATTTCTGGATCTTTGCCTGGTTTAAGCAGTGCAACCACTTTTGATTTGCGCCATACTTTAGGAATCTTATAGGAGGAGGCGCAATTATTGAATAGTTGAAGTATCCACTTATTAGTGGTGGGTCCAAAGTGTTTAATCTGCTTGGTGAATAGTTCATCGACGCCTGGTGATTTACCGTTTTTCATGTTCTGTTGAATGGTGGCAGGAGGAAGTTTGATTCATTTTCGGGGTTTCGTACCAGTTTGGGTGTTTTACATTTGTGATCATGCTTGCCGTTTAGAAGCAGTGAAAGCAGAAAATCTTACTTTTCGAAGCTTTTAAAGAGAACCTTTTAAATTTTAGAAACCGCTTCAGATAATCCGAAAGCTGGCTTTACTGCCTGCTGAATCTATCCGTTAAATCCACAAAATATTTTGCAGCAACTGCCAAAAGGAACTCTGGACGATTCAAGCATTTCTAATCAGATTATCTATAAACGTATTTAAAAAAAAAGTGCCCTATAAACCTATGGGTAAAAAAGTAGCACCAGGATAAAGTGCATCTCTTGAAGAGAATAAAGCACCGTGTGAGACATGAGATGAAGCTGATTATAGTAAACACAGTGTGATGTTGAGAAAAAACAATTCTGATGGAGAGGAAATTTTGGAAACAAGAAGGGGCAGCCAAAGAAAGTTTAAAGGAAAATAAGTTTTGAAAATTAAGTTAAATTTGTGCGCCTTCCGCCGAATTCAACTGCAATTTGCCAACATCTTAACGTATCACTTATACTCCCTTAAACAGGAAATAGAGAGCTGTTCTTATAGAGAGAAAGCAGAAAATCATATTTTCCGATGTGATTAAAAATCACCTTATAAATACTAGAAACCGCTTCAGACAATCTAAAAGCTGGCTTTGCTGCTTGTGAAATCCATCGGTTAAATCGACAAAAGGCTTTGCAATAACTGTCAAAAGAAACTAAGGACGGTCCAGACAATTCTAATGAGATTAGCGCAAAACTAATCAATTGCTATAAAAAAAGAGAATGCCCTAAAAAACTAGAGATGAAAAAAGTAGCATCAAGGAAAACTGCATCTCTTTAAGAGGAAGAAGCATCGGTCGAGACATGAGATGAAGCTGATTATAGTAAACATGATGTGAACTACTAAAATGCATAAACCTACTAAGTAAATATCACCCTGTCCTAAGTGTGAACTTGAGCTTGAAAAATGTTATATAAACGTTCACAGTTAATTATAAACAGCTAGGGTGTTCGACGGGAGCAATTTTAGTCCTTAACGTTGCAGCCATCAGCATTTTGTAGAATATAAATACGCAAACCAGACTTTCGGGTCTCTCTTAACTCCGCTCAATCAGTTGAGTGCATGCACACAGGTGTGTACTCTGCTAGTTGTTCTATCCCTTAACCTAAATATCTGAGAGCACCTGTGCATAGGTCCAGAGTGATCAGTTCCTCACCTAACCTGGATGTACATGTACATAGGTACACGGCACCCGGGGGTTTTCTAAAAAGTAGTGAGAGTCGAATCTACGAGTTAAGTATCAAAATTTCCAGTAAGGGGATTTTTAAAAGTAGTGCAAGTGCCTTAGTAATCTGTACCAAACTTAAATGAGAGGAAGCTGATTATAGCGACCATAATGAGTTATGTGATATTGAAAATTTATGAGCAAAAATAATTCTGATAAGAAGGAAATTTTGAAAACTTAACAACAGGAAGTAGTATCTGTACGGGTAGCCAAAAAAAGTTTAAATGAAAACATGTAATGAAAACCAAATTAGATTTGTGCTGCTTCTGCCGAATTCAACTGCAACTTCTCAACCTCTTGATATTACGTTAATGTTTCCTCAAAACGAAAATGAGGAGCTGTTCTTACAGAGTGAAAGCAGAAAATCTGACTTTCCGAAGCTTTTAAAGAGAACCTAGGAGCTGGCTTTGCTGCGTACTGAATATATCCGTTAAATCGACAAATGATTTTACAGCAACTGCCAAAAAGTTACTAAGGACGATCCGGGCAATTCTAAGCAGATTAGCCGAAAACTAATACATTACTTTAGAAAGGCGAGAGTGAGGTAAAAAGAGTGGCACTAGGGAAAAGCGTATCTCCTGAAGAGAATGAAGCATCGTTCGAGATATCAGATGAAGCTGATTATAATGAACAAAATGAATCATGTTAATTTGAAAGATTTGTGATCAAAAATAAATGTGATGGAGAGAAAAATTTAAAAACTTAACAACAAGAAGTCGTTCCGGTAGGGGCAGGTAGCAAGAAAAAATTTAGATAAATTGAAACTATTTCCTTAGTATTTTGCTGAGCAAAAGTACTATACATGCCACCGCTGATTTGTCCAATCAAATAACTATATATTTTTAATTCGATGGGTCATTTTGTCTTGTTATACGTGACACATCTGTTTTTGTCTTTCAACACATATCTCAAGTTGATTCTTGTTAACTTTGTTTTATCTTTGCTGCTGGTGCCAAGAAAATACCACTTTTACTTCTAATAACTCAATATTATATTATTTCCATTACATCCAAAGCGGATTTGTGACCTTTACGGATTATAATAATTGTTAATGCTACTTATGACATTTAACTGGCGATAACTATTACGCTTATACAATGTAATGTTTCAAATTAGTATAATTATTGTAATTTTAGAATTTCGCAGGTTGGGCCATAATTACATTCTGGTAACAATCTGAATACTAGCGGAAATTGTCGAGATAACATGTAATAAACCACTAAACTTGATGAAGATTCTGCAATATGCAATAGTTTGTACCTATGGTGCGTTCATCCATTATTGAAGTATCCCTTTGATATTTCACTGATACATAAACATGTAGTACAAATAATTATAATAATAAAATAGTTGTACTGTAAAATTTGTTTTGCTACTGATATTGCTTCAGAGTTAAAACACAATGAAGATCAGAATCAACTTTATGAAATTCTGACTTGTAGCTTGCTGGTAGTAAAAGGATTTTATAATCATAATAGATAAATAATTCACGCTTTTTCTACCAAAAAATCCACAAACAGCATGAGAAAAAAAGTGATAATTCTTGACATATAGATATCCAGATATTCGTGTCTAGAAACCTCTTCTATTTCAAGGGAAGCAATTATTAAGATTATCTATATCTTGTCCAGAACTTTGCTATTTGAATTCATATGAATTGAGCGCTTAAATCATCAACTAAAGCCATTTTTCATTTTCCAGTAATGAAATATGAGGTAAATTTATTTAATTTACGATTTCTTCGCAGTAGGTAATTTAGTACAAGAAGAAGAAGAAGAAAAAGAAAGAAGGTCTCTTTTATTTATAGGTTCAGTTACAAAATGTGTTGAATAGGAATAGGATCAATATATGCCCTAAAATTCGAGTACGAATAACAGAATACTAAGGAAATAAGGAACGATTCCAACTATGGAAACCGATATCATCCACATCAGCTTTATAGTTTGATAAGTAATAAGAAGGCTTTCGTCGTTGACTCTATCCATGCAGTCAATTTCATGCTCAGAGCTGTTACCCAGTGGATCCATTCCTATATTGGCACACACCCATTGAAGTTTGTCAACGCTAGGATTGCCAACATTTTTATCAAACGACTTCCTCATCAAAAAATATTTAAAAATATTATTAAATCACGTAATTATGAATCAATAATTTTAACAGAAGCTATCTGCGTCAAGCCCTGTAAAGTATTTAAATTATCTCGCATATCTTCGCGACAAAGAGAAATCTTACCCAGCAGTTTCAAATCTAATTAGTATAATTGTCACTTTAGACTTTCCCGCACTTTGCAGTAATCATGGCTTCGTAATAGTTTAGAGGAAAGTGGAAATTGCCATGATGATACGCAATGAAGGATTTATTGACTGTATCAAATTTAGTGGGATGCATTGACGTCTCAATCTTGAGAATATTTAATTGCACGAGAATATTGTGCAAATGGTATTATGCGTTATGAAGTGCACAATGATGGTGTTACTATTATGCTTCAAATAATCACTATCTGCATCGTTGCCAGTTTGGCCTAGTTCCATGTTAATCATTTCATAGACGTTGGTCCAGTATGTTATAACTAGCATGTCTATACGAGAATAGTATCGTAACATATATCTCTTATATGTCTGGCAGATTTAGGTCCTCAGCCTCCTTCTGCTACGGTGATTAATTTTACTTCTTTACGCATGCTAACGTTAGCTTTCATTGATCCTAATCTATGCACACTCACTGTCATTTCTAACGCATGATGTGCAAGTTTCCAGAATTGTCTATGCTATTCTTTAATTTTGCTGGACGTGCATCAAAAGTAGGTATCAAACGCAGGTAACCCCGTAGAGTTTGTTTATTATTATGCCTGTGTCTCACATTTCCAAATGTTGCTTAATTCCGATTATATCTTTATTTCCATGCGGAAACTTTTGTCCTGAATAGATAACTCTTTCAGTTCCTTTATTACCATCTCTTATAACAGTTTCTTCTTTGCGCAAATCATGTGTTTTTTCTAGGCTGACCCTGAAATTTTCAAAAAGACCATCCTATACTCCTCCCATGTAGGGCGCTTCTGACAGAGTAAATAGAGTCATTGCTCTTTAATGAATATTTTCAGATTTATCTCATCCGTAGTTTCCCACATAGAAAGAGTATGGGAAAGGGTATTCGATTGTTACAAAAGTAATTGAAAAAGTTCTTCGACGACCAAGATAAGCCTGTTTCTTTTTGAATTTGATTAAACCAGATAGATTGGTGTTTACACCTTTGGAGTGGTATGGGTTAGATTTTGGATAGTTCATCGTTTGCTTTTGCAAATTGTAGTATATCTATGAGAGCACCTCCTCCAAATGCAATTGTTTATCAAATATATTAACAATACTCACCGCAAGTAATCTTCCATTTTGATCACATCATGCATTCTTAACACTTTGATAGCTTTGCAATCTTCTTTACGTCCACTGGGTTTCATTATGTACTAAACTTTTGCTTGCAATTTTTCTAATTAATTGCAGTAGGTAGTTTACCTGATGCTCAAAAATCCATGGAGGCCTTAGTGATTGGAGTAAGTTTAAAAGGCTACATCCGCAATGGATAAATCAGTAGAAAACAACAGCAAAAAAGACGTTTGAGCATAAAGCTCATCTAGAATGGAGCTGGATAAGTCACCTGGCATGACAAAATCAGCAGAGATGAATTAGAAAGGTATTACCTTGGTAGACAAGAAGCGCTAAAAGAGGCCGACCTTAAACGCTTTGATAGCTTTGCAATCTTCTTCACGTCCACTGGGTTTCATTATATACTAAACTTTTTCTTCAAATTTTTCTAATTAATTGGAGTAGGTAGTTTACCTCATGCTCAAAAATCCATGGAGGCCTCAGTGTTTGGAGTAAATTTGAAAGGCTACATCCGCAATGGATAAATCAGTGGAAAACAACAGCAAAAAAGATGGCTGAGCATAAAGCTCATCTAGAATAGAGCTTGATAAGTCACCTGGCATGACAAAATCAGCAGAGATGAATTAGAAAGGTATTAGCTTGATAGATAAGAAGAGCTTAAAGAGGTCGACCCTCAACACTTTGATAGCTTTGCAATATTCTTCAGGTCCACTGGGTTTCATTATGTATTAAACTTTTGCTTCAAATTTTTCTAATTAATTGCATTAGGTAGTTTACCTCATGCTCAAAAATCCATGGAGGCCTCAGTGATTGGAGTAAGTTTAAAAAGCTACATCCGCAATGGATAAATCAGTAAAAAACAACAGTAAAAATGATGGTTGAGCATAAAGCTCATCTAGAATGGAGTTGGATAAGTCACCTGGCGTGACAAAATCAGCAGAGATGAATTAGAAGGGTATTACCTTGGTAGACAAGAAGAGCTAAAAGCGGTCGACCCTAAACACTTTTATAGCTTTGCAATCTTCTTCACGTCCACTGGGTTTCATTATGTACTAAACTTTTGCTTGAAATTTTTCTAATTAACTGCAGTAGGTAGTTTACCTGATGCTCAAAAACCCACGGAGGCTTCAGTGATGGGAGTAAGTTTAAAAGACTACATCTGCGCTGGATAAATCAGTAGAAAACAATAGCAAAAAAGACATTGGAGCATAAAGCTCATCTAGAATGGAGCTGTATAAGTCACCTGGCATGACAAGATCAGCAGAGATGAATTAGAAAGGTGTTACCTTGGTAGACAAGAAAAGCTAAAAGAGGTCGATGAATACCCTAAAAGCTTGGCCTGGATCCATAAAGGGGAAACTCGTTGCATAGACCACTGTGTTCTACAGATTAAATAATATTGCGTGTCCTTTTATTCGACTTAGTGTAGAATTTTGGCTTTCTACTTTACAGCTAGACAGGTTCCTAGATCTAACAATATATGGTGAATCACTTAACTCTGTAAACAAAGTAAAGTATGTAGGAATACTAATGGACTACAAGCTTTCTTGGAAGGTGCAAGTCGAAAAGTTAGTTAAAATGTCGGTGACGAAGTCCTGGCGCTAAGAAGAGTGTTGGCTGCAAACTCAGGACTCAGCCTAAGAGTCGTGCCATACATTAGAGGCATTAAGCCGAGGATTGTGAAAGGCTCCGTGATGTGCTCCTGGAGGAGCACAAGTCTACCTGACTGAAGCTGGTAGTAATACAAAGACCAGCCGGCCTCGTCATCACAGGAGCCATAAGATTATGGTTAACAGCAGTATTACAAGATCTGCTAGGTCTCCCACCACTCGAAACCTTGGTCGTGCATATGAACATACCAGCAAAGTGGAAATGCGGACATGGAGAGATAATTTTGCCGGAGAGGGCGTTCATAATATATTACATCGGCGGCTCACCACTGACAGGACAAAAATTGTTCCAATCAGAAGTGGACCTAATCTTGATGGTTGCAACAATTAACGAGATCAGATAAGAAAATGACGACTCAAGGTGATTTGTGCACCAAGGACTAACTCTAAATTGGTTTGGGAGAGCGGCTAATACAAAACAAGAAAGTGAAGCTGGTATGCGTGCCGAAACGAAGCGAGGAGGCGGTTGAAGAATCTTATTACTTAGCATGTGTTTCTTCAATAAATCAGCATTTTATTATTGACTAGTTATATCAATAAACATGTTGGTTAAAATATTGTATGATATATCAAAACTAATATTGGTTTTTGCAGCTTGAATTCTTGAATCACTGCATGTACACGTTGAATTGCAGACCTTCCGCCACCATCTCCGAGATGCTAAAAGCGAGCAGCTGTATTAAATTGAGTATCGATATCAAAAAATGATTTGAGAACATTTAAAAATGTTCTTATTATAGGATATATGAGCATGAGGATAAATATTGTAATTAAAATCGTTTTCCTAAATCGAGTTTTACAATCTGTGGTAGTACTTTTTATTTCCTATTTTTTGTATTGTCAATACAGGTTTCTAAGCTCAAAAATATTAGGATTTATCCATAATTTTAGGCCTGGACCTCTTTTTGTTAAGTCAATCGAATAAGTTAATCAAGCGGATTAATTTAAATTTCAAGACTAGACTAGAAAGTATTTTTGATCAGAAGAATATGCGCTGAACATGGTGAGTGAATATCAGATGCCAGAGATGCACCCAGGTTATATATTTCCATTATTTATTTATTTTGACAGAAGCTGCAATTCCGAAAAGCTCTACTTATTTTATAACGCTCGCATATCCTCAGATATTATTTATCTTTTCTCAGCAACATATTCGATGTAATAAATAACATTGAAAACAGCCAAGGCGGCAACGAGCTATTGGGGCTAAACCTTTACGAGCGCGTAGTTTTTGTTGTTCCAAACATTTACGTCATGTTGTTATGGAAAGTGCTGCAGCGATGTGCTAGATCATCTCTAGTTTATTCAATTTTTATTACAGCACGTTTAAGGATTGCAAAAGAAATATTGCTTCTTAGAAAAATAATTCGAACGAGTTACTTCAAAGAATATGTTTAGAATAAATTTAAAATTATTTTTAATATTTCGTATACATTTAACATTAGGCAGGTATCAATTCAATTTAAATATTTAAATTATGTAGCAAGTACCAAATAATGACATAGGTATATAAAATAACCCAAATTTATTTAAAGGATCACTGGAAACCACTGTTACATTGAAAATGTATTCAGTATAATACATACAACTATAGTACAGTCTGAATTAAGATTACCGCCAGTAATATCAGATTAGCATTAACCGCGGATCAACGCATCAAAAACAGTAATACATATAAAATTTAACTGCTTAATTGCCGTTATGTGTAAACTGTTACTTCATATTAGTAAATAGCTTCAACACATTACGCTCTGAAGTAATAATAAATATGTAATTTATCTAATAATTGATAGCCAAGTCTCTAAAGTAAGATTGCTTAGATCAGATTGGTCAATTCGCTCTTGCCCGTGCAAAAGGAGATAAGTCGAAAAATGTGCATTTTGAGATAAATCAAGATCTATAATCGTTACGTTATTGTTTTTATTTGTACAAAGAGAGACATTGTAGTATAACCCACCCGGGTCTGTTCAACATAGTTGAATGAGATAAGTTGTGCTTTGTCTTTGTTTTGCAAATGATCGTCAAAATAGATTAAAAAGAAAATCAATACCTACGTTGTGTTATTATTATATCTTACACAATTTTTAATTATTCGGATTGCGCTTCGACTAAACACAATTAGGGAAATTTGAGGGAAAGGTGCGTCATGTAAATTAAACCACAGATTCCTAATACGCCTAATTTATTAAAGAAAAACGTGCCGGACTCAGATCATGAAACATGAAACATGAGTACGGCAGAGAAACCCTCGATCTAAATTCCTAAACCGAATTATGCTGTATAATCTATTAGTATTATAATTAATTAAATTACTGTCTCCCGTACCACAATTTGTAGTTCTACACTTGTAACAAAACATTTAAAACTGAAGAGATAGCTCTCCGGTCGGGAATCGGACCCGAGTCTTCCGCGTGCCAGACGCGGATGTAATAACAACTACACTACCGAAAAGAGGTGTTAGTCAGCCAGACGCCGCTGGAGGGTACTGAGGTCCTGGTTACGGAGGCTACTCAGCTAAAGTTGAAATTAGGGCCAATATCTCTAGAACGGTCATTACATTTATAACTAGGATATTCTCCCGTCAGGGTAGGAAAATGTTAGTAGTTTCACAAAAGCTCTTACTTGCAATCACAGTCATACTAAAACCAAAATTCCAGCAGGAAAAGACAGCAAACAATACATTTTTGTTTTCATTTAAAGCAGTGTTGTTCATAGCATAAAACGATTTCATTAAATATACTCCATCAAATATGAATTATCAATGAGAATAAAAGAAATAATAATTATGCAAATTATGTCAATAACAATATCAAAATATATCCATGTGTTATACCATCAAATATAAATTATCCATGAAAATAGAAGAAATATTCATGAAAATTATGTTAATAACAATATCAAAATATATACACATGTTATACCATCAAACATTAATTATCAATGATAATAGAAGAAATATTTAAGCAAATTATGTTAATAGCAATATCAAAATATATCCACATGTTATACCATCAAATATGAATTAGCAATGAGTATAAAAGAAATATTCATGAAAACTATGTTAATAACAATATCAAAATATATACACATGTTATGCCATCAAATATGAATTATCAATGAGTATAAAATATACAGTATGTCTCACTAACTTGGAACCATATGGGAAACTTCTTTATTATTGATTTTACGAAAAAAAGTTGCTCTTTATAAAAAGTTCTGCTTCCTGAGAAAATAGTATTAGACTATTAAAACTTTAGTTAGCATATACAGAGTGGTCACAAAGTAGGAAAATGTACAGGGTGTCCGGGAATACCGTTCGAATAATTTTAGGAGTGGTTCTACATAAGAAAACATGAAATTTTTTTTATATGAACATGGGTCCAAAAATGCATAGTTTCCAAGATACAGGGTGTCAAACTTTTTATAAAAAACCAGTTAATAATAATTATATTTAATATCTTAAATATGATATTGCTGATTTTATTGAAATTTGACAGAGTTATCTGTAGTAATAAGGGGCTCAATTAGCCTTAATTAGATTAAAAATATATAGTCCAGTGGCGTCCCGGGGGGCATCATACCGAATATTATTTACAAAGAAATGTGCGCCACTGACTCTATTAAACATTTTATACTTCTTTCGTATTAAGCAACTAAAAATACAACATTTTTGTTTCTTTAATTGTTTTCGTATCTCGTTTCGTTTTCGAGAAAAAAAAATAAAACCAGTTTATTACAGCGTTTGATGTAGAATTTGGTGCCCTAAAGAAATGTAATAAACTGGTATTTATTTTTTTTCTCGAAAACGAAATAAGATACGAAAACAATTAAAGAAACAAAAATGCTGTATTTTTAGTTGCTTAATACGAAAAAAATATAAAATAATTAAAAGAGTCAGTGGCGCACATTCCTTTGTCAATAATATTCGGTATGATGCCCCCCGGGATGCCACTGGACTTTTAATCTGACTAAGGCTAAATGAGCCCCTTATTACTACAAATAACACTGCCAAATTTCAACGAAATCAGTAAAATCATATTTAAGATATTAACAAAAAAATGTTTTTTTATAAAAAGTTTGACACCCCGTATCTCGGAAACTACGCATTTTTGGACCTATGTTTATATGAAAAAATTTTCATGTTTTCTTATGTAGAATCACTCCTAAAATTATTTGAAAGGTATTTCCGGACATCCTGTACATGTTCCTACTTTATGACCACTCTGTATATGCTAATTCAAGTTTTAATATTCTAATATTATTTTCTCAGGAAGCAGAACTTTTCATAAAGAGCAACTTTTTTTCGTAAAATCAACAATAAAGAAGTTTCCCATATGGTTCCAAGTTAGTGAGACATACTGTATAATGCTACAAATTATGCTAATAACAATATTATAAGTTTCATTTTACCGACTTGTAATGACATATTGCAACACAGAAGCAAAACAATTCACCAAAATAAACCGTACACTCCGCTGTCTTTTGACTCTCTATTTTCCGTTCTCGAGCAATACCTTTCGGATATCCTCCAAAAAACCTCGCAAAAACTCGACTTCAATTTATGACTTCATTTATCTTTTACATGTATAAAGGGTGTTTAAAAATATACACATATATAGGGTGTCTCAAAAATGAATGTATCAGGTCTAATGAAATAGTATTTTAAATAGATGGGTTATCTCAACATCTTAATATGTCTTAGAGATCCCTTTAAATCGTTTAGTGGTACAAGAGATATGATAAATTAAAAAGTGCTGACTGATACTTCTTTAGATAACTCCGGTTGCTATATACCAATTTTGTGCAACAAGAGTTAAGTTATGTTGTCTTTTTATACATCAAAGAATTGACGGGACTTGTCTCTAGTAACGCAAAACTGCGCTGGGTAGTGTCTCGGTTTTGACAGGGTAATATTTCAGTTTCTGTTCGAACTAATGGACCAAACACGTGATTTTATGCTCTAGTGTGTTATTTTTGCCGTTTTTTAAGTCCGAGATGATGACAAAAGAGGCCCCCATATTCCATCAAATAAAATCGGGGATGGAAAACTTGACGTAGGTAGTTAGGAAACACATCCTGTCAATACCGCCTTATGAGAGCCATTATTGTAGGGACAAAACGGGGGATTGGCGGTTTATCCCTTCTTTCTACAAATTGATGGTTGCTCCAGAACCTTCGGTTAGCAGAAATATTTATAAGTCTGTCTTTCACAAAATGAATATTTTGATAAAACGCTACAACAAGGACACCTGTCAACAATGCGATAAGTTGAGAAGCATGATGGCTAACGAAAAAGGGCGACAGAGAAAGAACATCTAAAGGTTGAGTTGGATAAACACCAAGAAGATGCTGAAAAAGCCTATTCAGCAAAAAAGGTAGATAAAGAAGAAGCACTTGCAGAAATATCCAAAGCTGTCTATACTTTTGATATGCAACAGTGCTTTGGATGTATAATCTCACGATGCATGAATGTGTTCGAAGTGAAACAAAGTGTTACATGTGGCATGAGATCATCTCCGGCAGAGGTGCAAATCAGGTGGCTTCTTGCCTTTATAAAGAACTTATATCTTTACCATCAGATATCGAGCATGTTATACTCTACTCTGATACTTGTGCGGGTCAAAACAAAAACTCACATGTGGCTGTTTTGTTGATGATCCTGATGCAGTGTTCTACTTTATCAATAATAGACCACATATTTGGATCCCGGGGCACACTCGCATGGAATGCGACACGGATTATTCTATAATTGGGAAAAAGAAAAAAAATATATGAGCACCCCATCGAGCATCCTCGCGATTGGTACAATCTCGTCAGAGTCTGTGCTAAGAAAAAAGCTTGAAAAGTGGAAAGATGACTTTTTAGATTTTTCAAGCCTACTAAAGATGCGTACAGACCTGACGAGCCGCGCGCGCGACAGGCACGAGACGCGCCGGCCGCGCGCCTGCTACGCGTACGCGACGCGCACGGTTTTCTCGCGCGCCTGCTGTGAGCCATGTAGAGAGACGCGCGCGCCACGCGACTCTATTGCACTTCTTCACTGATTTCACGCGCGATTGATACGCACCTACTAATACTCGTCCACACTGCGCCTCGCTCTTTCCTTGATCTGCCATCGAAAAACCGACAGCAGACGGGTAGCGACGCGCCTCGGACAGGCGGCGCTAGAGGAGAAAAAAGCTAATTTGATTGAGCTGCTACCATACATAGATGAAGTATTTTCTGACCTCTGCAAAAATTTGCCAACAGAAAAGAATATAAAAGACTTCTTACCTGATCTAGACGAACAAGATTTTGAAGAAAGTTAGTGTGTACTGAGTTATGTTACGTTAATTTAAGATTTTTTTTGCGGAAAACGAGATAATTCTTTTTTTTTTGTTAGTTTCGAAGATTTAAAATCTGTTTATTACTGAAAATGTTACACTTTTACTAATAGAGTTCCTTTGTAAACACAAAAGTATTTCATTTATAATACAGAGTTGACAAAACTGAGAAGTAAAATGTAAATTTTTTAAATCCTCATTTCCCAAAAACTACCAATTTGGATTTGTATCTTTCTGCACGGGCAAGTGCGAATTAAGCACTCCTGTTATGATCGTGCAACGATTAGAAAATGACAAAATATTTGCCTGTTAATTAGAATTAAATTTCATCTAACATTGTGTTATCAAAAATTTTGTTATTTGAATTATTATGCATTCACCATTCCGTCTAAATTTGGTTTAACTGACTGTCATAAGGATTTGTTATATTTCAAAGTAAAGCTCACATAAGAATTATATCATCATATTGGTCACATTACACCCTATATTGTTACTTCTCTAAATCCGATATTACTTAATCTCGTTGTAGTGGTTTGGCCATCTGTGGTGAAAATAACTAGTTATTTTATTGTCCTCCGGAAAGCATGAAGAGGGTCACACATGTGATTGATTTAAATAAATGAACATATTTAGTATTAAGTGGGGTTAGTTTGGGCTAAACGTTTTTCGATATTTATTTATCACTACAAACTTTCCCCTTTTAGATGTTCTGAATTTCTTTAGTTTCGCTAGAAAAAGCGGTGCTGATTAAAGCTTTTGAAGCGTAAAAAGAGATTAAATTAACCACGAAAACAAACTTGAATAGGTAATTTTGGAACATCCATATACGATAATTTTCTAATTTCTACATCATGGTGGAAGTTACTTGTGAACGTATATCTCCATAAATGCCGCATTAATTCGGTGCTGGATAATTTTCTGTAAAGTAGCATTCATTTTAATGAAGTAATTCTTTTTTGCCTGACATTTCGAGAATTATTGTGCCATCAAGTTCTAGTAATGTGTGTTCCGAACCGTGATGTTACAGATCTGTAATTTATACATATTTGTTTTTGGGACTGCCTCTTGCAGAATACTAAATATTACAGGTACGCTATAAAGCATGCTTACTGGAATGAGAAATTAGGAGAGAAAAATTGAGTGGTTTGGATCTAAGGTGTCGTCTAAGCTCGTGAGAACGGGTTGTCTGGAAAACTTTGACTTAATTTATTATAGCTCTGTCAAAGGTGCAAGCACGGAGCATCGGTACGCATCGGTACGCAGTTGGATTGGTTTGAGTAACGTTAATTATTTGCAAAAAGAACTAATTTAGTACATATTCTCTTTGTGACCAGCGCATTTATTTAAGTTTAATTAGATTTGTCAGCACGAAATCTTGGGTGATTCTTCAAATATTGAGGATAAAATCTTCTTGATGCGTGACAAGTGTCGCTAGTTTAAATCTTGAGAATATACTACCGGAGCTGGCGGAGAGTGCGCGTAGTCGTCTTTCTATCCTCTCGATCGATAGAAGACGAATAACGGACATTCTTCAAAAGTAAGTCGTTGTGACTGGCGTATGCCATAGCGGCTTTTTCTTCGGCACACATACAACAGGAAAATCCTATACCACTCAACGAGCGGTGCGTCTACGGAGATGACGGTGGACGACGTCCTAGGTGTTCGCAACTGACTCGTATGTTGATGAGCAACTTGTGTCTACTGGACGTTTCAGTTTGGCACAACTCTGGGCGGAATTAAAAGTGCCAGCTCGTTCGAACACC
Source organism: Pissodes strobi (assembly GCA_016904865.1). NCBI lineage: Eukaryota > Metazoa > Arthropoda > Insecta > Coleoptera > Curculionidae > Pissodes > Pissodes strobi. The sequence goes on along the minus strand of MU182997.1, from coordinate 209,951 downwards.
TTCCGTAGTAGTATCGATAGTAACGAGATAGGTCCGCCATTTTTCTTCGATGTTCAAGGCTATCAAGGTCTCTAGTCAGCTCTGGGTGATCCACAAGATGGACTGCCCTGCTCTGTATGGAGTTCAATATCTTGAGAAAGTGTTTGAGTGCCGATCTCCACGCATCGGGACAGTATTTCAGACATCGTCTTATCTGGGCGTTATAGAGCAGTAAGAGCTGATGAGGTGTATTCAACTTTTTTGCTCTATAGAGTGCTCTAAGCTTTTGTGCTGCTGCCTGGGCAATTTTGGTAATGTGATTACGCAAAGACATGTTGTTTTCTAAGTTGACGCCCAGCAAGCTGATGGATGAGGCCAGACTCAAAGTCAAAGTCAAAATCAAGTATGCTTTATTGCCACAGAAAAATTCAAATAAACTTTATGGACAAAGCGAATTAAAATAAATAAACTAACCATAGTGGAGCAAATACAAAACAAATTAAAACTTAATATATACAATAATATATACGATAAAAATAGAACAACCAGCAATTTTCAAGTTGAAATTGGTCACTATTTAACAAAAAAACTATATTACAGAACATCCTAAGCAGTTGAACCAGATCCACATGAAATACACAAAACATAGGGTAAAGAAACTCAGTGTTATCAAAATATGAAACATACATTATAGTGAAGCGTGCGGTTGGGAAAAATAAGGAAGGTCATGTCGGTGAATTTGACTCGGACAATGTGCATAGGCTGCAGAGTTGAAATACCTAGTGAAAGTAAACAAAACATGACTAAAATTGATAGCCTGGTATTTAATTTTGTGTAATTCCTGTACATCCGAAAAATCACTCATTAGTCAAAAAGATAATCCTATACCTACTATAAAATGCTCTTCACCGCCACACATGATGCCCAAGTCGAAAAATTTAACGATTAACGGTTAGTTGAAATTATTGGAGAAAAAAAAATCTAATCCACGCAAAATTCATTTATAGAATAATAAGGTCTTTCTAGTAGGTAAGCTTTCGTTTTTTCACGAAATTTAGCAAATGTAGGGAT